>OW818032.2:45852908-46103908 GCA_942486065.2 Calliphora vomitoria
ATCATAACATTTAATTTTATTTACCATTACATCTTATCTTACAATTTACCAAAAACATTTTTTTACTTTAATATACAATATTTTGCAAATACCAGCCATCAATTGTGGTAAAACACTTAAAATCCTGGGTAAATAAAAACATTTGCCGGAGAAAAAAAAACCGAAAAAACTAAAAAGTAAATTCTATCTAAACACTTACTTTAATAATATGTAAATATTACAATAACGTTTATATGTAAATATAAATAACAATACAATGACATGGAAAACAACCCCATTTCTATTTGGCAATACTATAAAAATAAAAAGTATTTTGGGGAAATCTTTACTGACATTTGCAGTGGCTCAAACTAAAAAATAAACAAAGTCTGTTATGAGACGAAGAAGTAAATGAAAAATAAATACCCACATTTCAAGTCAGATAAATAACCATACAGATGCATTCAACCATTTTAAATAATAAAATCATAATAATAATAATATAAATACCAACTACTAAAGACTCTACTCCATGTGATTACTGCTGTTTATGACATGTACGAGTTTTAAATTAAATAATTTGTGGAACTCTCTAAGGAAAATATTTTCTGGAAAATTGTTTTAAAATATTTAAGGCTCCGTTTCTTATATATTCTCTAACCAATCTCGTTTTTTAGGTTTTGTTGAAATAATATGTTTATTATGAGCTTCCTCATGTAATATCAATACTTTTGGGGTTGTTTGCTTTAAATCAATTTCCTGTTGTTTTTTTTTTATTAAAAAATTTATTTGTATTTCAAATTTGTATAGCAGTCGGCTTTTTACGCTTTTTTTATTTCAAAATTAATATTTGTAAGGAATTTTTCCTTTCCATTTCATTTTGTTTAACCACTTTATTTGTTTTCTTTTTGCCATATAAGAGACTATTATTCATATATCTTCCTTTTATATAATCTTTATTATCCTCTTGCATTTTGCTGGAGTTTCTTGCTGTGTCTAATACTTTATATAATTTGAATAAGGCAAGAGGACTTTTTTATTTTTATACCCTTCACCTTCGTGAGAAGGGTATATATAAATTTGTCATTCCGTTTGTAATTTCCACAATATAATTTTCCGACCCTATAAAGTATATATATTCTGAATCCTTGTAGATAGCGGAGTCGATTTAGCGATGTCCGTCTGTCTGTCTGTTGAAATCAATTTTCTGAAGACCCCAGATATCTTCGGAATCCAAATCTTCAATAATTCTGTCAGACATGCTTTCGAGAAGTTTCCTACTTAAAATCAGCAAAATCCGTCCATAAATAAGTAAAAATCCGAGACAACCTCTATTTTTGGCCTATTTTTGATCTATATCTCGATTACTAAGTCATTAATATAGACAATATGGATATCTAATGATAGATATTTCAAAGTCCATTACATCGATGTATATAAGGCTATACAAAGTTGGACCTACAATGGGTCAAAATCGGAAAAAATATTTTTTAACCCGAATTTTTTTTTTCACAAAAATCATTCTTTTGTCATAAATTGTTTTCACTAATAAATTAAAAAAAAAAATTAAAAAAAAAAAATTTTGAAAAAACTTTTTAAAAACAATTTCGAAAAAAAAAATTAAAAAATTTTTTTTATTAAATTTTATTTTAAAGTATAATTTGGTGAAGGGTATATAAGATATGGCATAGCCGAATATACCACTCTTACTAGTTTTTATACAAAACAATATACTCTTTTTTAAAACTAGAATAACGTTTAGAATTTCATATTGATATCAGTCAATAAAAACCCAACCTAACTCTACTCAAATACCTTGTAGTATATTTCTCAAAGGTTTCTTTATTTCACAAACTCCTTTTCTTGCACTTAACATTGAATTTAATTTTGATTTGTAGTTTTATTCCTCCTTCATCTTAAAATTCTACTTACACTTAATTTCATTCTACTTGTCTTCTTACAAAATAAATTTGAATACAGTTTTTCCACACGCAGTTTTTCCTACGTACTCGTTCACTTATAAGAGATTCATAATACTTAAACTTTAAGACATGGAGGGATTATATTTATATTTTATGGTTATAATGTTAAAAATCCTTAAAACAATATTTTTTCCTTTATGATTTATGTTGTGTTTTAAGTAAAACTTTACATTTGTTAAGTTAAAGAATAAGATGTCTTAAATATTCGTACATACTTACATTATGAGATGTCTGTCTGTGTTGGATTGCGTATGTCTGCAAAGATATAAGTAAATGGTGATGGGAATATAAGTAAAATGTAGAAAATGTGTGGGAATTTATATGAATCATCATGAAGATTAATTATATTACTTAAAAGGCCTTTAAATATAAGTACCTATTTAATTATTTGTAAATATTTTAAATTAATAAAGTAATTGAAAATTTTTTTTTTAAATTTCAAATAACGGAAAAGTCAGTCAGAGAAAGCGTTCTGCATCGATCGAAGAAAATAATATTCGAACGGGGCAAGGTCTGGATTATATGGCGGGTAAGGCAAAACTTCACAACCACTTCAATTTAAATACTTTTTAATAGGTATTTCATATTGTATCCAAACGTTGTCATGATGGAATAGTACGGTTTCATGTCTGGCCAAATATTCTGCTCATTTTTTTTTCAATGCTAACTTCAAACGAATGAGTTGCGGTACAGGCTCCATGTGATGGTCTGACCAAATTTCTGTAGCTCATAGTAGCTCATAGGACCCTTTTGGTCACAACAAATACAGAGCCATGGATATTTGATGTTGGTGTCGGTTCGGCGGGTTGGCCCGACTTAACGTACGATCTTTTACGCTTCGAGTTATCGTAATAGTTCAAGCAGCAGTTCGGACATGCAAAATCGTCTTTCAAGATCTCTCGGCTTAAATTCGTATGGTACCCAATTTCCCTGTTTTTGGATGAATCCTGCTGCTCGCAAACGTTTTGAAATTGATGCTTGAGTAGCTCCCAATGATTTTGCAAGCTCTTGTTGAGTTTTACAACAATCTTCATGGGGTAATGCCTCCAATTCTTGATCTTTTTTGGCTGGCCTGTGCGATCTTTGTCTTCCGTGTCAAAATCATCACTTCTGAACCGAACTAAACATATTTCCTACGTTGAAATCGATTGAACACATTCACCATAAGCAATCGGTGTGCTTCAGCGACTCTTTTTTCAAATTAAACATGTAAGAGAGCTATATTCGGCTGTTCCGAATCTTATATACCCTTTACCAAATTATACCTTAAAATAAAATTTAAAAAAAAAAATTTTTAATTTTTTTTTTTCAAAATAGTTCTTTAAAAGTTTTTTCCAATTTCTAAAAAAAAAAAAATTTTTAATTTATTAGCGAAAAAAATTTATGACAAAAGAAAGTTTTTTGTGAAAAAAAATTCGGGTCCAAAAATATTTTTCTCGATTTTGACTCATTGTAGGTCCAACTTACTATAGCCTTATATACATCGTTGCAATGGTCTTTGAAATATCTATCATTATATATCCATATTGTCTATATTTATGACTTAGTAATCGAGATATAGATAAAAAAAATAGGCCAAAAATAGAGGTTGTCTCGGATTTTTGCTCATATCTCCGTTATTTATGGACGGATTTAGCTGATTTTAAATAGGAAACTTCTCGAAAGCATGTCTCACAGAATTATTGAAGATTTGGATCCCGAAGATATCTGGGGTCTTCAGAAAATCGATTTCAACAGACGGACAGACAGACAGACATGGCTAAATCGACTCCGCTATCTATAAGGATCCAGAATATATATACTTTATAGGGTTAGAAAACTAAATTGTGGAAATTACAAACGGAATGACAAACTTATATCTATAATAACAGATATATACCCTTCAAAATGAGATATAAGTTATCTCATTTATCCCATCTATTGTAAATCCCTCATGTTTTTGTATCTTTGTTCTTACATAAATGTTGCGCTATCAAATAAATATTTGCTGAATTAGTATTTACATGTCAAATAAATACTTAATAATATCATCCTTAATGAATATACATAAATGTTATGTGTTAATTTAAATAAATTTATTTTCATTTAAATAATTTCCATTATTTAAACATTTCCTCTATACTAATTCATCAAATAGACATGCTACCAACTTAATTAGTAAGGAAATCCGTTTTTAGTAAAAATAGCAGTAATAGAGCTCAGTACAAGTACAATATAAAAAATAAAACTAAAAAAAAAAAACAAAATCCTTTCTACCAACATTAAATGTTGCTGATGGCAACCTCTTATTTGTTAAATTAAAAAGTACAGGAAACAACAAACCCAACTCTGGAATACAACAAAATCACAGCAATAACAGCAACAGCAAAACCTTAATGAAATAAACAATTCCACTGACAAAAACAACAACAACAAGAATAACATAAAAATAAGGATAAAAAGAAGGAATAACATGGGTTACTAAGCCAACCGCACTCATCATTACAATTCAACTGTAAAGCAAAACTGTTGATGGCTCTAACTCAGGCTACAGAATTAAAGGATGATGAGTGTTGCTGATGATGAGTCTGAAAATGATGGCGACGATGCTGATGATGATGTTGCTATTAGCAAGCAACATTTGATGCATTTCATGTGCAAATAAAAACCCTTGCCTTATTTGAAAACTTTTTTTTGTAATATTTATTTTTAGTTCATTGAAGCGTTTATTTTCAAACAAATCAAAAGGATTTTTAATCAAAATTTTGTTAACTAGATTTCTGCTGTATATTTTTAATAAACCTAATTACAGAGTTTGAGTCAATAAACTTTGTTAAATTAAAGTCATTTTGTTTGCAAGTTGCCAGGGTGTGTTAATAAAAATTAACTATTTAGCTTTAGTGCAAGCAGTAACTAATGTTTTCGTTTAAAAATTCTCACAGACTAAGATTAGTTAAACACCATTTCTATAAAAAACAAGTAAGAAAGCTATATTCGGCTGTGCCGAATCTTATATACCCTTCACCAAATTATACTTTAAAATAAAATTAAAAGAATTTTTTTTTTTTTTTAATTTTTAAACATTTTTTTTTCGAAATTGTTTTTTAAGTTTTTTCCAATATTTTAAAAAAAAAATTTTTAATTTAAAATTTTTTTTTAATTTATGACAAAAAATTTTTTTTTGTGAAAAAAAATTCGGGTTAAAAAATATTTTTCCCGATTTTGACCCATTGTAGGTCCAATTTACTATAGCCTAATATACATTGTTGGAATGGACTTTGAAATATCCATCATTAGATATCCATATTGTCTATATTTATGACTTAGTAATCGAGATATAGATAAAAAATAAGCCAAAAATAGAGGTTGTCTCGGATTTTTGCTCATATCTCCGTTATTTATGGGCGGATTTTATTGATTTTAAATAGGAAACTTCTCGAAAGGCTGTCTGACAGAATTATTGAAGATTTTGATCCCTAAGATTGATTTCAACAGACAGACAGACAGACATGGTTTAATCGACTCCGGTATCTATAAGAATCCAGAATATATATACTTTATAGGGTCGAAAAATTATATTGTGGAAATTACAAACGGAATGACAAATTTATAACAAGAAAGAGTGCCGAATCTTGTATGTCCACCATCAGTATGTGACAATAAAATATTTGTCTGATCTAGGGGTTATATTGGGGTAGGGTGAATTATGGACCGATCCTCGCAAAAGTTTATCGAAAGATTTTGTCCAATTTCATCACGATATTAATTATTATAAGGCAATTATGAATGTTCCAGTCATTTTCTAAGGGGACTATGGACAAATGTTGCCCGATTTTCTCATACTTTACAGTAAAATTTTAGAATACTTAAAACTATGCAAAATTTTATCAGAATTGCCGAATAATCAGCATATTTGTGACTGCTCAAACAGTATTCCGGGGAGACATTTGTATGGGAGCTAGGCAAAATCATGCACCGTTGTTGCCCATTTCCAATACCAAACAAACCTTATATCAACAGAGAGTATTTGTGGACAATTTCTGCCAGCTAGCAGCTTTCCTTTGAGCCCTATCGTGTTTTCAACAGACAGATAGACGGAGGGACATAGCTCGATCGTCATAGAATCTTATCCAGGATTTATATACTATTTCGATATGGTACAAACAGAAAGACAAAATCAATCTTTTTTGATGGTGGGTATAAAAATTTGTGCAGCAAAGTATTAATTTTTGAAAAAATCTATGTGCTTCTAAATGTTATTCAAGTTTACTCAAATTCTTAGCATTTGGTTTTAAGATGCCGGAGAACAATTATAGACCTTTGAAGCATCAAATATCCAAAAAGTGAAAAATAAGGGCCAGTCTAAATTACACAATAGCATTATCTCTATTAACATTTCCTCTATTCTTTTCAATCGGAAATGGTGTTCTTGATATCCTCTACTGTCTTTTTTAAAACCTTCTTTTCCATGTGTAAACATTTTGTCATGTCACTTCCAACAGCTGTTACAATAAACTCTGATTAGTGAGTTTAACATTTTAGTTTATTACATAAGTAAGTATTTAGCACTGTTTGTGCTGTTGTTTTAACACAATTTTCCTTACATTTACTCTGTTCTCTTGATATTTTGTAATCTATTCCTTGTTTTCTCTACTTCCTTGCTTACTTGCCAAAGTATTTAATCTTGTCATGCCAAAAAAAAAAAATGAAAATGTCCAAATTTTCTGTCACTAACATTTGTGTCCTGTCTGTCTGCTTCTACTTACTCTGTCGGTCATCGGCCATTTATTCTTCCATGTGTCTTTATTTTTGTAGTTTTGTCTCCATTTCTACTGTGATTTTGTTGTTGTTTTGGCCTCCCCAAAAATAGAGTCCCCTTTTTCAGCTATTTGATTGCACAGTTAGCTGTTGGGAAATGGAATAATAAATGTTTTTTAACATGAACCAAATTAAATCATGATATTTGTCTTTTCTTTTCCCAGCTAAATTCGTTTAGGGATGCTTTGTGAAATCAAAGAAAAAGAAAATTTAATTTCAAATTAAATTTAAAATGCATAGAAATTAGTCAATTGTGCATTTGGAAAAAAGAGAGATTTTTCAATGTATATACTAAAGTCTGGCAAATTTAAAAAATAAAATGACAACGTAATAAAAATTTAGCACTTTAAGTGTCTAAAAAGCATTACAACTCATAATTTGTATAAATGTGGTACGATTTGGATGGACTTTCAATGCTTTAAATGAGGTTTTAAATAAGAAATAAGATCGATATTTTACTTTCCTTTGAAAACTATTTATTTATTTAAATCAGTTTTAGTTGGAAGGTTTATTAATTTTGTCATTCCGTCATCATATTTGTCGCAGACCCACGATCTAGCTATGTCCGTCCGTCTGTCTGTCTGTTGAAAGCTCGATAGGGCCCAAAGAAAAGCAGCTAGCTGGCAGAAATTGTCCACAAATACTCTCTGTTGGTAAGATTTGTTTAGTACTGAAAATTGACAATAAAGGTTCATGATTTCACCTAGCCCCCATACAAATGTCCGCCCGGAATACTGTTTGAGCAGTCATCAATATGTTGATTATACGGAAATCCTGGTACAAATTCCTGATACAAATTTCCATAAATTAGTTTTAAGTACTCTGAAATCGTACCGTAAAGTATGGAGGAAATCGGGCAACATTTTTTCCTAGTCCTGATACAAGGTCCCCCTCAGAAAATTACTTGAAAATTCATAATTGTCTTATAATAATTAATATCGTGATGAAATTGTACATAAACATGTTTTATAAGAATTTAAATCTTTCGATAAACTTTTGTGAGGATCGGTCCATAATTGACCCTTATAAAAACTCTATATCAGAAAAATATTTTATTGTCACATGTTGATGGTGGGTATACAGCCGAATATAAATAACACTATTACTTGTTTTTATACCCTTCATCTTCGTGAGATGGGTATATATAAGTTTGTCATTCCGTTTGTAATTTCCACAATATAATTTTCCGACCCTATAAAGTAAATATATTCTGGATCCTTATAGATAGCGGATTCGATAAAGTCATGTCCGTCTGTCTGTACGTCTGTCCGTTGAAATCAATTTTCTAAAGACCCCAGATATCTTCGGGATCAAAATCTTCAATAATTCTGTCAGACATGCATTCGAGAAGTTTCCTATTTAAAATCAGAAAAATTCTTTCATAAATAACGGAGATATGAGCAAAAATCCGAGACAAACTCTGAAAATTTCATAAAAAAAAGACAATTTATTGTATGTTTGGATGTGTGTTGGTTTCATTGCTTTGCGATTTTTTTTTGTGTTTGCAACGATGTATATAAGGCTATAGAAAGTTGGATCCACAATGGATCAAAATCGGGAAAAATATTTTTTAACCCGAATTTTTTTTCACCAAACAATTTTTTTCACTAATAAATTAAAAAAAAAATTAATTAAAGAAAAATTTTTTAAAACTAAAAAAAAAATAAAAAACAATTTCAAAAAAAATATTGTTTAAAAAAAATTAAAAAAAGTGTAAAAAATTTTTTTTTTTTTAATTTTATTTTAAATTATAATTTGGTGAAGGGTTTATAAGATTCGGCACAGCCGGATATAGCTCTCTTACTTGTTTCTACAAAATTTTTTACCAAAAAATTGTTTTCAATATTTTGGTGAAGGATATTTAAGATTCGATACACACTATTACAGGATTAATTCGCATGATCTTGAATAATTTGCAATTACTTTGTGGACTTTTTTGTAACAAGAACAAACTGGGAATCCCTTTGTCTTGTCTCTAGGTACACGCAGAGTCTTTGACGGGAATCGAACCCACAGTCCACAGATTGATAGTCCAGCACACGTCTAGTCTAACGGGGCACCCAAAATTATATTTTTCAATACGTTGTGAAGTAACAACCTAATCGTTTTCCACAAGAACAATCTTACGGATAGAAGAAATTATTAAGCAAACTGCATAAATATTTACAAACTTTGTGAATATATTGTAAATATTTTAAAATCTAAATTGCAAAGCACTATAATAGTTCAAAAAACATTTCACCACCAACAGGAAACCCCATTGAATTATATTCTCCATAGCCATCTATATTTTACACGTATGACTGACTGACTACACACCCGATAAATACACTTGAAAAGAAAAAGTTGCGTTTGTGGCATCTAAAAAATAAACAAGAATGATCAACAAACAAAAACTTTTCCTTTCAACCCAATATTTAGCACTTTGCAGAGATAAGCAATGAAAACCCAGTCAGTCGCATAAATAAAATAAAATTCTAGGATAATAGTGACAGAGAGAGAGAGAGAGAGGAGCACGAAGACTGCGACAAAAAAGTAAAAGTTTAAATGCAGTCAAAAATCAATAAAAACGCCGGCCGGCATAAAAACGTTAAAACTACAAACTCATGCTTTAGAAATCTTACAAACTAGACACTTATAAAAAAATTTATCATAAAAAAACCACACAATACTTAAGAGTCAGTTAAGGATTTCAAAAAAAAAAAAAACCTAAAATCTAAATTTCACAACATTTTTGAAAACGAAACTGAGTTTGAACTCATGTTGATGTTTTTGTTAACTGGTGATTTACGATTTATATCTCTATGCAGCCACATAAATATTGTAAAAAGGAAACAAAAATAATAAACAACAGAAAAAAGCGCTAAACAAGTGAATTTGTTAAGTGTAAATAACTGAAGATGAATTTAGTATTTCTACTGCCAAGGATACGAGTACATTTTGTTACTTGCACATAAATACCTACATCCATATGAGTGTAAAAATCTACAGCTTCTTTTGTTGTGTAAGTGTGTTTTTGATAGAATAGAATATTTTGTCTGTGTCACTGTCATTATGTCCTGCAGGCAAACATCCTTGTTTTCGTGAGTTCCCTTTCAAGTGCATTTGAACATTCTAATTTTTTTTTTTTTTTTTTTAACTTCTCCACCTTTTTCTACTGTTTTCCATTTCTTTGTTACTCTGTAAGCATTTTCAGCTTCCTTTTCTATTTTACACCATGATTGTTTGTTCATAAACCCGTATTGCTGACATCTTGAAGTGAATGAAGTCTATTTTATGTTCACGAAAGTTTTAATATGCTTAAAGCTTTGCTTTATACACATTTACAATTCAATCTTTCTTTCTTTATTTTTTTTATAGAGAAGGCGTTAGAAACGCCCTTTTCTAAATTTGCCATTTTGTTAGTAGTCTGTCTACCCAAAAATTTTTCAAGTAATTCACAGGCGTTTCCCTTCATGCATTTGTTGTCTTTTGGCTCTTTATTTAATAAAGTGCAAAAAAATAGAAACCTGCAGAAATAAACGGAAATTTAGTTGTGTTTTGTACGTTAGCAGTTTGAACTTGAAATGTAATGTAAGTAATGGAATACAGAAGAAAAAAAACATTGTCTTGTTGTATATTTGATTTTTTAGTGCGTGTTTAATTGAAAGGAAAACATTCCTTTCGTTGCGTTTCAGAAGAGAAAAAAAACGAAAAGTTGCAGACAATTTTATTCAATTAATGTTAGAATTGTGTGGAAATTAATTTGATTTTAACAAACACTTAGAGTATTTGAATGATTTTTAATGAATTTGAAAAATAGAATAAGACATTAAGGTGGGGTAAATATAAATACAGTGGAAACATTACATACAATAACTGTTATTTACCTACAGTGAGGCCTCGATTATCCGTGATTCGATTAACCAGCAACATCAATTATCCGGGAAAGTAAAAGAAAATGTTTTGGATCGATCTTAATTTTTTTTGCATCGATTAACCGTCATTACCTCTATTATCCGGGATTATAATATTTTTTCGATTATTTTTGAACAATCTAACACAATGTGAATAAAACGAAAAAGGGGAATTCCCTAAATCGATTTGTAAGGCCAACATTTTTTGATATTGTGCCAATCGATTTTTCGATAGCTTTTATCATGAGGAGTGTTAGACATTATAAAAAACAAAATGATTCTGTAATTGGCTTTGGAAACGGAAAAACTTTAAAAACTGCTGAAGAAGCAAAATTAGATTTTGCAGTTTATAAATGGTTTCGGAAGGAGCGATTTAAAGGAACTCAATTTCTGGAAAAACAGTAAAGAAAATCTTAAATATTCCACTCAAAATTTAAGAAAAACTGCATGGTTTCACAAACTTAATCCTGCAGGATAAAAATATTCAGCTGATTAGCTACCACAATTTTTGTGGAAAAATTAAATGAATTCAAATCAATGAAAAAACTCACCAATGTGATAATGGAGAATAGAAAGTTGAGAGAAGTTTGGCTTGGCATAATGAAAATTTCATAGAATGACACAGGGTCTCAAAGAAGAGACTAACCTCATTAGTTTGCGTTAATGCTGCTGGTACACACAAGTGCAAAGCATTAGTTATTGGAAAGAGCTTTGAAAAATATCCATGAGAATGGTTTAACAATAATTTAGTACCAGAAGTGAGAGAGAATTTTTAGAAAATCGGTTTAAAAGATTTTTGTAAAATCATTCGGCTATTGGACTTCAATGCCGACGTTATTGTGACATTTTTTCCACCAAATTGGACGACTTTGATCCAACCTATGGATCAGTGTACAATATGGAGCTCTAAATTTCATTTTAGAAAAACTGTCATTAAAAAACTACTAAAAATTGGTACTCAATTAACCAAGAAAATTGATTATCCAGAATGCTTCCGGTCCCGACCATTACGGATAATCGAGGTCTCACTGTATTTGCAGCGTTTTTTGTGGATATATATTTTGAATAGTTAAAAACGTAAAGACTTGCTCTTCCACCTCGTCCAAACAACGCTTGTAGTAGCTATTACATAGGAAACTCATACTTTCCGTAATGCACACCACCATACAGTGCCCATACTAGAAGTCTTAAAGATTTTCATTCAAAGGCCATGCTATTCCTGGTCCTGTCTCGGGTCAGTAAGGTCCATAGAAGCTTGGATATTCGCAAGTGATAATCGAGGACTATCTGTATTGGATCTTCCTGTTCATCGATCCTACAAATTACATAATTTTCATAATAATTTTTCTCAAAATCAAACTGATTCTGGCACAATTTTCAGATATTTTAATTTACATATCCATCTGGGCCTGACCAAGTTCGCCAAACTAGATCAATAACCTCAATCTCAATCAATCCTCGTCCGAACAACTTCTGTAATACCTACTTATTACGTCGGAAGCCCATAGTTTCCTATCAGATGTCTGAAAGAATTTTGTCGTAAACGATAATAGGTCCATCCCCGAGTTATTAAGGGCCACAGAAGCTTACATATTCCTCCAGTAGTAATCGAAGACTATATGTGTTCCGTCTATCAGTTAATTGATCCTACTTAATAATCCAATTAGCAGGATGTGAATCCCCTTCCACGACACAGTTTCGTTCAGAAACAAAGTGTTTCTGTCACAATCTTCGGACATTTCAATTCAACAAATGCTTTCATATCCATCTGAACCAGATAAGGATTTCGACTTCCGCATATTAACTGATTGCTTTCATTTCGCAAGACTACAAATGGTCGTCATTTCAAGACCAAGTTCAAACCATTAGTGAAGATCTCGTTATCACGTTTCACAACAATAATATCTTCGCTTCGAGTCTCACTCGGTCAAAGACAGCAGCGACAGCAGACCTGTTATGGAAAACGACAGAAGACCTGTTACAACAACTACAACTAAGATCTCGTTATCTCGGTACCGGTATCATGTGGAAATCAAGCATTCTTTCTAGTGTTTTCAGTAAAAACGTTGACGCACCAATTAATCTACAGTCCTTTCCAGTACTTTGATATATTTGTCTCGTTTTCAGAATAAATAACAGTGTAACGTTCATCCATTACATATAAATGTAGCCTTACTACTGCTAAAGACTCTAATCAACCATGGCATGATGGCTGATATCAACTGCTCTAACAATGCTGAAACTTTGCCATCTAACTCTACAGTATTATAGGACTTAAAAGGACTGGTATCTCCGCTTTCATAATGAAAACCAAATTTTCATGGATTTATGAGGCTATAGGATGTTTTGATTGAGGGTCGTAATAATCATATTCCTTTCAATCCCGAAAATTTCCATAAGTAGTTGCTAATATTATCATCTTTTGTAGAACTGAAGTCTCCATTGTACTTTCTAAAACTCCGGTGATTCCCTCTTCATCCTTCCAGTAAAACTTTTACTGTAAGTCTTGTTTCCTCTCTGAACTGTCGAAAAGTGTTGGAATTCACTAGGGCTGTTGATGTAGTTTGCATTGGTAGCTTAGAAAGTGTCTCTTAGATCAGTACTACTTTCTGTAAAGCTAGCTTCTAGTGTTATCAGGAACCCAGACGCATGAAGATCTTTAGATAGTACTTTCCGTAGACCTGAATCCTCAATTGTACTTCTTAAAGCTCCCATGATCCTACTAGTCACACTTTTGAAAGTAAGTTTTAAGTTTGTGCCGATAATCCTCCTAGCTCTCTTATGTCCGTAATTTCAACAAATAGATATCTGCCAGTGCTTAGTTACTTATGGAGTAAAAATATTTGGTAATTTCTACCCGTAGATATTGATTTGAAATGTATGTCAAGTTACCTTTTAGGTAAATTTATCTGCTTGGTATTTTACACCGTAGATATCTATTTGTTGAAATTACGGGCATTAGTCTTGCTTTCTCTTAACACAGGAGAAAGTTCCCTGCATTCTTCCTTTAGCTTTATCAGTCTTGCAATTCACTAGGGCTTTTGACATAGTTTGCAGTGGTAGCTTAGAAAGAGTATCTACTGTCGTAAGTACTATTATCTGTAATGTTACCATCTGGTGTTATCTGGAACCTTGGTGTAATATGATCCTTATATAGTGATTTTCGTAGACCTGAAGACAATTGTACTTTTTCAATTTCCCACGATTATCTTTTTATCCTTCTAGTAGTGAAACTGTGACGACAAACATCATAGATCTATAATATATATAAACGTTTCCCTTCATACTTTTGAAAAGTTTCCTGCATTCTTCCATTAGCTACACCAGTCTAGGAATCCACTAGGTCTACTGAAGTAGTTTGCAGGTCGTAAATATAAAAAGTTATTGAGTCAACTGGATCATTTTAAGTACAGTCTCTCAATCGCTAATGGTGGCATGGCATCAACTAGATTACTATAAATTTATAACAACTCTTTATATATTTCAAATGTACAACAACAGAAATGCACACACACTTTATAATGTACAAACTTTAACGTACAAGGCTGTTGATGTTAACTCTAACAGCGCCTATGATCTACTCACTTACGACTGCAACCTCTGCCACTATTTACACACACGCCATCTTTCGGGAATCTTCTACAATACTCTTAACGGACAAACTAGTACATTCGAATTCTAGAGCTTTCGATGTTATTGTTAGCAGCTTAAACATGCAGTGCTGCCATACTTACAAACAATGCTAATAACAGCATGCTATCAACATTGTTGATAAGTAGAAGCTTCTACTGATGGACGTGTTTATAAACATGATGAATGTTGCAGGCAGTCGTTACAGTCCGTTAAATTCAAATCGCTGTTGCACATTCGTAACAATATAATCCTATGATGATGTGAAAATTGGAAAACTGTATATGTGTTTCTCCTTAAGTTAAGATGTTCCATTAATTTTATAAATTCTTAATTTCTTTATATACTAGAGACATTTAAATTATTTTATTACCTATAGCAGCATTTCCAATGCAATAAAACTCTAAAAAATTTAACAAAAGTATGTCATTTTCATATAAGATTTCTTTTAATGCTGTCTCAGTGAGCTTTTACAAAATAAAAACTAAAATATTTAAGTACAATTGAAAAATGTACATTAGTTTTAAGTACGAGTATATAAAAGTATCATATATCCGGTCTACTATGTACTAAACACATGCACTTATATAAGAAAAATATTATTTTTTTCTTCATTTTATTTCAAGAAAATCAAAATGACAAAAACCATTAGTAAATATGAAATGATGATGAAAAATCACTTGTTTCAAAAACAACAACGAAAAAGCTTTTACAATAAAATCTTCTACTCAAATATACTCTTACATTTATAAATCATAATGTATGAACATAAGTATATGAATGTTAGTTAAAACGTCTTTAAACATCAAAATCTCTCAATTCAGGATCATAGGACTCGTTATAATGGTTTCTTTCTTTATTTTTTCTTCTTTTGCTTTTTGTAAGAGAGCTGAGGAAAAACAATTTGAAAAGTGTGTCTGGCATCAAAATGAAACAATAATTCGCCTGCCATAAAGCTTAAAATGTGGAAAAATATAAAATAACAAAAATCATGATGCTGATAATTTTTGATGACTTTCGTAAGTCAGATGACTTTCGTTGTCGCATTTGAGCGATTTTTTTAAATCATAAAAAAGCAACACGCCTTTTTTAAGTGTTTGTTTTTAATGCAAAATTTTCTTTTTGTTTAAAAAAATTTGTATTTATTTTTCCAGTCTTGTTAAATACATAATATTTTTTATACTTTTTTCTTGTTTTTTTCCTTCTTTAAATGGTATTTGTTTCAGAGCTGGTATTATTTTACATCAAACAGATAAACAAACAAACTGCTCGAAACCTAAAAATGCACAGACAGAGGATTACCTTGGCATTTATGTACGAATATGAGTACAAGTTTGTATGTATGTCTGTCTGTCTCTTTATCTTTCTTATTTTATTGTCTGTCTGTCGGTCGGTCTGTCTGCCTGTTTTTTGTGTTGTTTATGAGAGTTTTTCAACGTTGAAATATTTAAACAAATGGCTGATTTTTATGTTGAGTTTTTTTCTCCAACTGTTTTGCTAATAGAACCTGCTATTTAATAAGAACATTAGAATAAACAATACTTAAGGTGTAATACACTCAACTTTGCTCTTCTTAGCACACAAAGGGTAACCACAAGTCATTAGTTTTTTACGAGTGGAATCAGGGAAAAGAAAGTACTGAAAAGTTTAAAACTGATTAAAAGGTTTTAAGCTTAAGAGGATTAATGTTGAAGGCAGATTTTTCATAGAAGCTCTATGAAAATGGGATCAAACCGAAAAACTGTGTTAAATTATAGGCATTCACCTTTAAATTATTATAATGGATAGCACTGATGAAAAAGTATAATTTCTTCTTGGCTTTGAGCTCTAAAGGAGGTAGCAACTTCTTTATCTGGCTTATGGCCATTATCTCCAAAATTCGGTGCTATTCTGGTAATTTTAGTGGCTTATGTTTTGTCGATCACTATACAACCTGATCTTTTGATCTTAACATTCTTCTTAGCTTCCATATTTAAACTTTTTGAACATTGAATATAGTCCCAATATATGCAGTCCCCATTCCCCCTCAGAAATGTTAGATAAGGTGCTTTTTCTGCTATGAGTTCATTATCAGCCTTTTTGTTTCAGGTTTCCTCTAAATCCTTATTGAACTTTTTAACTAATTTGCAAATATATTTTCTGGTCAAATGTTTCTCAACTGAAATTTTAAAAGTTTAATACGGATGATTTTGAGTGCAGCTTTCAAGAAAAGAGAAAGTTATAATAATTGTTGGTACCTAGTTAATTGTGTTTTAAAGTAAACCGCTTTATGTTACACGTATCAAAAATATTAAAAAAAAGGCAATTCTGAAAGAACGAGAGAAATATAAAACTTATCTTCTGTGTCCTGACACCTATGTTTACTTTGTAGCTTGAAATTTGTTTGTGCTCTTGGATTTTCTCTCAAGATTTGAATTTGTGCATTAAAGTTTTGCCAATAAAAATAAAACAGTTTGAAAGTTGACAGTTTAGGTTTCGTTAAAATACTTAGGGCATTACATGAGAGCGTTTTCATTGTTGAACAATATTTCAAACATAATGAAATCTTGTCGGTCACAGTTTGAGCAAAGTCATCGTAAACGGCTTCGTTAATTTTCAAAATTGCTGCGTTTGGGATTCAGAGAACACAGATGTGATTGTCGAAACAAATACGTCGACAATCACCCCTGCATTGGCTTCAATACAAGGGTGTTTGTGGACTCATTGTATTTAAGTAATTTATTTTTAACTTAAAATTAAAAAATCTATGTTGAAAATTTTCAAAATAATTTTTATTACTTTTGATAGCTAATACTTTTAGCTATAAGAAAAAATACAAATATTTAAAGTTTTAGATAGATACCATATGTTATTAACATTCAAAAAAAAATCACTTTTGTTAAAAAAATTCCATTTTTATTTTAAAATAACCCAGCTAAAGACCTTTTAGCTCTTTCCGGTTTAGTGGTCACTTTTCTAACCACCTTTTCTAGAGTCTTTAAACTGTTTTTAGTGACTTCTATTGGCATTTTGCTAAACAATTACATTTTTTTAAGTCATCGTTTAAGTTTTTCGCTCTGGTTACATTAATAAATTCATTTGAAAATATTTGCAACCGCAGTTCTTTTAAGGGGTTTTCCCACATTCAATAAAAAAAATCAGAGTGTTTATTGTCCATCAAATTCAGTGTTTCTTTGTTATTTAGTGTTTGTTTGGTTGGCTTGTGCTAACAAAGTAATATTTTATAATATAATCTTTGATAAATAACGTAAGTAATAGAGTGGTTAGATTACTAACCACGGTGACTGATATAGGTTTTATATAATGTGTTTCATTACATAATATTATGTTATTTTGTAAAGATGCGTACTCAATAAACGTTAAATTGAAGATATTTTGTTCGAAGTTATACCTTCGGATGGGAATGTGTCTGTAGCCTTGAAGCCAACGAAGAAGAGAATTATTAGGAGCAAGTAAATCTGATGATGGTTCTCGGTGACATACCTTTGGGGCTCCAGTTAAAATATGATACAATTTGGATAGTACTTCTGTTAGTGACTTATCTACCCAAACTGCTGTGGTGAAACCAAAATGGTGAACAAATTGTTGATTGGAAAAGCCGGTTGATTACACAGAAGGTGGGGGTATTTCCAATGATATAAAGGAATTGGAGAATGTCTCAGCTACACAGCTATTTCGTTTGTTTTGTTCAGAAAATTTAGTAAAAATAATACGTTTTGAAACATTTTTATACGCAATGAAAACTTTTGGCTAATAAACTAACCACCTTATTCCATAAAAGCCTTTAGCTGTATTTTTATTTTTTCTTATTTTTTATAATATATGCAATTGTTTTAATTATAAACTTATACACATAAAACTGTGGCTGAAAGAGTTAAATTAAAAAAAAGTAAGAGAGCTATATTCGGCTGTGCCGAATCTTATATACCCTTCACCAAATTATACTTTAAAATAAAAATTTTAAATATTTTTAGGTAAACAAAATTTTTTTTTTTTTCAAAATTGTTTTTCAAAATTTAAAAAAACAATAATTTTTTTTAAAAAAAATTTTTTTCGAAATATTTTTTTAAAATTTTTTTTTTTAATTTACTAGTGAAACAAATTTATGACAAAAATTTGGCTTAGGAAATATTTTTCCCGATTTTGACCCATTGTAGGTCCAAATTACTATTAGCCTTATATAGATCGGTGCAATGGACTTTGAAATATCTATCATTAGATATCCATATGTCTATATTAATGACTTAGTAATCGAGATATAGATCTCGATAGTGGATATAGCTATATCCACTCCGCTATCTATAACGATCCAGAATATAATTACTTAATCGGTTCACAAATGAAAAATATGGAAATTACGAAAGGTACCACTCATGGTGAAGGGTATAATTAATTTATAATGAATGCTTTAATGTAATGGTTAAGAGATCAATTTTAATTTTATTTTGAAAATTGAGAATACTGTCACAGAATTCCTAAAATGTGTCAATTTTCCCCTTCTTAGACATCACTACATATGTCAAAGTGACATGACCCTTTCATATCAATTAGAACCGGTGAACCAATCACAGGATCATTTCTGTAGCAATTACCTTCCCTCTAGGGAAGTATTTCTTCATAATTGTTTACTCTTGAGTGTTTAAATGGCAAACTATGCAAATGTCATAAGTTTGTCAGTAGTACCTGCTGAATTTCTCATATTGATATTTTACCAATACTATGAAAAGCTTAACTAGTTGGTCTTATATAATATGTTTATATAAAATGTTTCATAAAAGTTGTAATTTACCGAAAAATTTAAGCCCGCCTCTTTAAAAACAATACCCAGCCTTATTAGCAATAAATATCACTTGGCATGGCAACTCTGCACCTACATTTCATTGTATTATTTTAAAACCAAAAAAAAATATATAAAAACATTTCAATCCCACCAGACATTGTGGCATCAAACGGAAATGCATACTTTTTCGAGCAAAAGCTAAACGAGTTCATATTTCAACGACTCACATAAAATAAATGTTAACAAAAAAAAAACTCTTACTTTAAACCAAAAAATTTATGAAAATATGCAAATTTTAACAACAACAAAAAACTAGATTTTCATATTTTATGATACAATAAATAAAATAATATACATTTTATTTAGAAAAAAAAACCAGCGTTTTTTCAAACTAGAGATTACCCTCGTATATTTAACATAGATAAACCATACAAATGTCATTTTGTTGTCACTAACATTTAAAGTCTAGCTTTTTATGTGATATATTTATACTGCTCAGTGAAAATAGAAAAGAAAAAAAATTAAAATGTTGGTGGTTGTCGTCTTCTCAATAGCTTTAAGTCATGAAGCACTTTTTCTTTCCACTAATAACGTCACTGTCACACTGCCTTCTTATTATTTATTTTATTTGTTGTATGTTGCCCTCCATCGTGTAGATTTGTTGATGTTTAGGTTTTTTTTTTTTGTTTTGTTGTTTGTTTGTTTGTTGCTGTTGTTGATTGTTTTTTTGCGAATGCAAAAAGTCATAAATATTTTGCACGCTTCAATTGACACGCGTTTGGTGTAAACAATTTCATGTTGTTGACAAAATATCTAGAATTTGCCTGGAGAGATTGAGCACAATTACCCAGGGATGGATAAGTTAGTGCTATTAAACATTAACACTACAAGTGTTTCAAAATCAACAACATTTGTATATATATTTCCAGCAGAGAATTCCAACATTGAATTTGTAGTGATTGACTAGTGACATTGTCAGTAGTACTACTGACCAGATGTACCCCAGCCCAAATAATATTCTATTGACATTTAACATTAGCTTGTCATTGAAAATACACTAGTTGACTCTAGCACTTGACGCATTCATTGGCAATATCAGCAGAAATACACTACAACTATACTGACTGGGGTTCCTACGCGGGAAAAATTTCCAGGGAATTCCCGGGAATATTTTTTTGTAAATTTTCGGGAATGTTTGTCGGGAATTTTCAGAAATTTTTCGGTAAGATTTTTTAATTTCCTCCCGGAAAAGGAAAAAGTCTGGGAAATTAGGAACCCTAATAAAGGAAGGTTTTCGACATTTCAACTAGTGCAATTGTCGATAGAGAAAGAGTGTTGACATAGAGAAATATGGTTCTAGGCTAACTACAGGGTGTATAAATTTACATTCACATTAATTAAATATTAGACAAAAAACGTAACCACTATTTTCATCAAATGTTTATTTGATCATAGATCAAAGATCTTATATTGTGATATTTGTAAACTGAAGCTTATTTATTGAAATAAATATTGTTTCAATTGAAAGAGAAATATTGATTTTTTTAGTGGTTTTACAAATTATTTAACAATGTGAACGTACCTTAAATATTTCTGTCAAAATGAGCCTGAGTCTTTAAAGGTTCTTAAAATATTTTGAATTAAAGCAACTAACGAATCTCTAAGTACTTTAAAAAGTACATTTTAGCTCGATAAAGTACTTTTTTCCTTTAAAAATTTAAAAATAAAATTCCTTACACAATTTCATATTCCACTTCCTATAAATATAAATAATTTAAAAAGTATAGCTATATTTGAGCTCAAAATTTACTTTAAAATTTTGTTTCATTTAATACCCATCCCTGCTGATACCGCTCGACTACGAGTGTGAGAATATGTCTTTCCTATCCATCTAATAAGAGTGGGTGTGTTTGTTTTTAAGCATTTTGGCATTGAGTTTCATGCGAAATACAACTGACTGCGGGTACCAAAAGCCAACGTTGTTAAAATATCTTTTTGATGATGTTTAATGATAAAATAACAGAAATCATAAAAAATATCTATTTCATTTTTATCTGCATTAAAGCGCTAGAGGGAGTGAGTGGATATAGTAATTTGCATAAACAATTTAAAATAATTTAAAGAAACAATTTATGAGCTAAATATTTCCAGATACATAAATACTTTAAATACTTTTAGCGATTTAAAACCATTAAAGTTCATATGAAATATAGACAAG
Organism: Calliphora vomitoria; assembly: GCA_942486065.2. NCBI lineage: Eukaryota > Metazoa > Arthropoda > Insecta > Diptera > Calliphoridae > Calliphora > Calliphora vomitoria. The sequence continues at coordinate 45,874,191 of OW818032.2, forward strand.
GTATACTTTCTTAAAATTAAGCTCTTGAAAAAATCCTGTTATGTAAAAGTGTCAGCAAGAACTTGAAAATGACTTGCAGTTACTGAATAGCATACCTGTCAATGACTATTTCCTACTAACTGTATTACTTGGAAGTAGTTGAATAATGACTTATTTGTTATATAACTGCTTATTTAATATGACAATGACAAAACATTCTGCGAGACTCAACTAGCAATGAATTATTAAAGTCATTACTTGCAACTAGTTCCAGTAATTTTAATGTAATCACTGAAACTGTTCTTCTACTTGCCTTCAACCGTTTTAAAGTAATGATTTAAAATACTCTTGTATAAGTAGGGGATTTGGCAAAATGTTAACACTTCAACTCGTTGCTTGGTAATGAAAGTTTCTGCTAGGGCAGATTTGAATGCAGAACTTCGACTTTGTAAAAGCTTTTAGAGATTGTAACTTTGTAAATAGTTCATATATAGGGGTGATTAATTTAATGGTTTTTTTTAATTTAAAATTAAACACTTAACATATAATTGGATGTCAGAATCTGTATTATAACCTGGATAAACAATCTCTTACATTTACATTCGCAAGATCTAATTTTTGATCACTCTTTCCAGCATTTCTACCGGTATCTCAAACATTACGATGAAAAAACTCTATATGAATAAGCCTCTCCCTCTTGTTATAAATGTGTCAGTTGCTTAACATACTCTAAACTTTAGAGTCTAAAGGATTGTGAATTGACACAGAAAGTGATTGGTTCCTCGGAGATAGGCTCCGGTTTAAGTTCTAACAGTTTATATAAAAGGGTAAAACTGGACAAGTTAACTCAGCGGGATAAAGATACAGTAAAGAGGCCTTCCTAAATGCCTTATTTTGCAGACACAAGGACACCCAGCCGCATTGCAAAATCGTTTCAATTTTACACGGCGTGTCATTGCGAGCTAAGGCCTTGCATACTCGCTGCTATTAGAGGGCTGAGAGAAGGCCTACTTAAGAAGGCATATTAGAAAGTGTTCAGTTAAAAGCCTGCAAGGAGACCTGCCGCGTAATGCCTCACAGAATGTCTACATATCTATTAAAAACCCTGAAAATTAAATCATAATTGAAAGCAGGGTTTAATATTTAGTTAAACGTTTTTTACATTTGACTACCGACTACGCAATAAATATGAATCGTTTTCATATTAATGTCCACATATACTGAAAATATACAAACTATAAACCAATGCCATATATGCACAAGCTTCATAGTAGAAATATTTGTCGCAGTTTTTCCAAAAATATTTTGCCTTACAAAATATTTTACGTTGCAGCTAGAAGACAAAATGAAAATTTTTCATTTCTAAAACATTTGCTGCCCAAATATATGTATATTTTTTGGTTAGCAAAAACAAATATATTGCTTGTGTATAATATACAAAAAATTTACTACAAAAACATCAAACATGCAAACAAATTGCTGCGTGAAAACCATAAACTGCAAACGATATGCGCAGTAAAAAATTCAAACAATGGAAATATGGAAGATGCTAAATGTAGACTGCCAAACCATACGAAGTTGAAAAATGTAAAATACGAAATTGTGCGAAGTCAAAAATGTTTAAAACGAAAATGTGCATTTATAAAATATTTCAGCCACATATATGGAAATATTTTGCCGCATATAGTCACTGAGTAGAAAAATGTGAAAAAAACTATGAACAACAAGTGTGCGTTGATTTGGGTGTACAAAATAAAATTTGATATTGAATCGTGTGTTAATAAAGAATTTAAGTGCAATAAAATAGAACTTTTGTTTTTTGAGGTATGTAATTGTATTATGAAAGATAGGATTGCAGTGAAAATATATTAAATAAGATTCTGGGAAAAGGATAGCGGACGATATTATTTTATTGAATTTTTTGATTAAATGATTTTTGTAATACGAATTCAAATGTATTCCTGCTGCTTGTAATAGGAGTCCAGAAAAATTAGTAACATACAATTTTGTATGTAAAGAGGCTAAAAAAGGATAGATAATGCAACAACAAAATGTAACAACAGACAAGCAAAACAGCCAATGAATACAATGTAATAAAAAATAACCGGATCTCCAAAAAAAAATAGTATGTTGCATAAAAATGCAATGTAGATAGATGGATTACTTTTTCTCAGTGAAATCTATCAAATTAAGTGTTTGTACACTCAAATGTATCCTTTCGTAAAATTTGTATCAGGAGAACAAACAAATAAATAAGCAGCATAGAAAATAATTGTGCAAGAACAATTTGATGTGTAAGATATAAATGCAAAAAGGCACAGGCATGAGTACAACAGGAGCAAAAGGAAATTAACTGTATACAACTGATGTATGTGTGTACATGTGTTCTGTAACTGCATAATGCAACAACAATTTACGCAAAACCATAAACAAACACATAAATAGGTTCAATGATGATCGTGAGTGTAGCAGGAGAAAAAAGGATAAAGAGGAATGATAGAAATTTAAGTAAAGTCCAGAATATATAATTATGCAATGAAGAAAATTTTACTATAGTACATACATAAATTATGTATGACTTGTATTCTGAAAGATCGACTTTGTGTTTTTAAATGCACATTCATATGTATCCATTCGTAATATTTGTAACAGGAGAACAAAAAAACAAATAAGCAACAGAGAACAAATTATGTATGCAACGAAGGCACAACAATTTTTTACATAGCCACGAGTGCAGCAGGAGAAAAAGGAAATACAAGAACAACTACTTATACACTCAAGTAATTGTGATATACATCTGTTGTATGTGTGTCCTTTAGCTGCAAAAAGCAAAAACAACTCTTGCAAAAAAAGAAACAAATGCATAGTAAAGGAATTTCTAGAAATATGGAGGAGTAGAGCAGGAACCGTTGCAATTAATTGCATTTTGTTGTTTTTTTATTGTTAATGTAGAAAATCAACAACAACTTGTGCAATCTCAAATGCAAATGAGTATGATTGGCTGAGCGTTTGTAACAAGAGTAAAATAATAAAGTATAGAATGCTGAAAAAAATATAATTATACAATGAAGAACCTGTGGTATGTACCTACTTGTATTGTGAACGATAGGAATGGCAGTAAAAGTACATTAAAGAAGGTTACGGGCAAAGGATAGCGGATGATATTATTATTGCATTGTTTGTGTAGAACTGATTTTTGTTGGGTACCGTTACAGATCATTTTTTATTACGCATTTTGGTTTATTTTTAGCTCGAGAAATTTTTGTCATGTGCACTGAATTGTTGTTCCTTTACTATGCATTTCTTTCTTTTTTGCACGATTTGTTTTTGCTTTTTGCAGCTAAAGGACACACATACAACAGTTGTATATCACAATTCCTTAAGTGTATAAGTAGTTGTTCTTGTATTTCCTTTTTCTCTCTTGTATTTCCTTTTTCTCCTGCTGCACTCGTGGCTATGTAAAAAATTGTTGTGCCTTCGTTGCATACATAATTTGTTCTCTGTTGCTTATTTGTTTTTTTGTTCTCCTGTTACAAATATTACGAATGGATACATATGAATGTGCATTTAAAAACACAAAGTCGATCTTTCAGAATACAAGTCATACATAATTTATGTATGTACTATAGTAAAATTTTCTTCATTGCATAATTATATATTCTGGACTTTACTTAAATTTCTATCATTCCTCTTTATCCTTTTTTCTCCTGCTACACTCACGATCATCATTGAACCTATTTATGTGTTTGTTTATGGTTTTGCGTAAATTGTTGTTGCATTATGCAGTTACAGAACACATGTACACACATACATCAGTTGTATACAGTTAATTTCCTTTTGCTCCTGTTGTACTCATGCCTGTGCCTTTTTGCATTTATATCTTACACATCAAATTGTTCTTGCACAATTATTTTCTATGCTGCTTATTTATTTGTTTGTTCTCCTGATACAAATTTTACGAAAGGATACATTTGAGTGTACAAACACTTAATTTGATAGATTTCACTGAGAAAAAGTAATCCATCTATCTACATTGCATTTTTATGCAACACACTATTTTTTTTTGGAGATCCTGTTATTTTTTATTACATTGTATTCATTGGCTGTTTTGCTTGTCTGTTGTTACATTTTGTTGTTGCATTATCTATCCTTTTTTAGCCTCTTTACATACAAAATTGTATGTTACTAATTTTTCTGGACTCCTATTACAAGCAGCAGGAATACATTTGAATTCGTATTACAAAAATCATTTAATCAAAAAATTCAATAAAATAATATCGTCCGCTATCCTTTTCCCAGAATCTTATTTAATATATTTTCACTGCAATCCTATCTTTCATAATACAATTACATACCTCAAAAAACAAAAGTTCTATTTTATTGCACTTAAATTCTTTATTAACACACGATTCAATATCAAATTTTATTTTGTACACCCAAATCAACGCACACTTGTTGTTCATAGTTTTTTTCACATTTTTCTACTCAGTGACTATATGCGGCAAAATATTTCCATATATGTGGCTGAAATATTTTATAAATGCACATTTTCGTTTTAAACATTTTTGACTTCGCACAATTTCGTATTTTACATTTTTCAACTTCGTATGGTTTGGCAGTCTACATTTAGCATCTTCCATATTTCCATTGTTTGAATTTTTTACTGCGCATATCGTTTGCAGTTTATGGTTTTCACGCAGCAATTTGTTTGCATGTTTGATGTTTTTGTAGTAAATTTTTTGTATATTATACACAAGCAATATATTTGTTTTTGCTAACCAAAAATATACATATATTTGGGCAGCAAATGTTTTAGAAATGAAAAATTTTCATTTTGTCTTCTAGCTGCAACGTAAAATATTTTGTAAGGCAAAATATTTTTGGAAAAACTGCGACAAATATTTCTACTATGAAGCTTGTGCATATATGGAATTCGTAAATAGTATTTATATGTTTAGTATGTATTTGAGGAAATATTATTTTGTTAAATATTTGTTGCAGTTTTCATTTAAAATTATGAAATATTTTGCAATTTTTTGACTAATATAGTAGTAATTTTAAACTCTGATTGAAAGTCTGCTGAAGTAAGAAAATATTCTAATTGAATTCAGCATAACACCTAAAGAATGGACTTTAAAATATCACGTGTGTAGTTTTATATTAAAAAACTACTTCACATCTTCAAATGTTGTCGGTAATGACTTCTCTCGATTCGATAATGACTTCTCTCGATTCATATCGATCTTTCTCAGAGATGGCACTATACGAGTTGTTGTAGATGGGATCTCATCAAATGAGTTCAAGATTAATTCAGGGGTACCGCAAGGCTCCGTTCTTTCTCCTGCTCTATTCCTTATTGTTCTAAATGACCATCTAAGTCAAACTTCCAACCAACTATCTATTCTTTTGCAGATGACAGCAACATTTTCCATTCATATTCATTCAACTATAGGCCAAGCCTTTCGGAGATTGGGGCAGTGAGGCAAAACATGAATGATACACTTAACCAAGATCTTGTGACAATCTCTGAATGGGGTTATGCGAACAGAGTCGGTTTTAATGCACGCTCAATGTTGTATGTTAACACATAAACGCACGACATATCAGGTTGCTTCATCTGTTTCTATGGGTGGTGTAAATATTAAGGAATCAGAAGCTCTCGATGTTCTAGGCATGAAAATTCAGTGTGATGTTCGCTGGACAAAACACATTTTTCAAGTGTCAAAAGAAGCATTCAAGTGCCTCGGTTTTCTAAGACGGTGTAAGAAATACTTTACTTCACTGGAATAAGCTTCCTGTCGAAGTATTTCCTGTCCCTTTCAATGTAGGAAAATTCAAATCAAATATCTACAAACACTACTCCCTCTATCCTCCTTCACATAACCTATTTTCCTAGTTCCACCACAATGCATTGCATGAGTAGGGGTCATCCCCTGAGTGCTGGTCCAAGTAAAAAAAAAAAGAAAGAGTGCCAAATAAATAGTATTTAAGAGAGACAATAATTGCAAAACCAATCATGTTTGAATATTAAATAAAGGTTTGCTAGACCTTATTTTGCAATGCAATTGTGATTTTGTAGAAGGAGAAGCATAGCCCTTCTAGAACGTCCTCTGCGAGCAGGCAGAGTAGAATGAGTATCGCATCTTTTAGAATGTGTAAACAGGTCTTTTAGAAGGCCTATAAAGTGAGGACCTAGAATTTTTTCCCGCTGGGAAGTGCTATTTCGTAACATTTCGCGAACAGTAATGAAAGCTTCAACTTATAACTACGAAAAGGATCTTTGAGCCAAACTCAACTCTGTTTCTTAAACAATAATTTTAATGCCATGAAGAAAATGGTAATCGATAACATAATTATGCTGGGGATGAAAACCTTCCTTCAATCAAAGAAAATTTCAGATCCAAAGAGGAAGCATTCAGAATCTGGCGTAATAATAAAAATGCTGAAACTGATACGCGAAAGGGCGATATTTTCGTGTGGCAAAGTGCTGAGTCGTGAAAAATCGGTATTCGCTACACAAGCAGCGACTTATTTACTGCTCCCCGTGGAAATAAATACTTCATACTCATTTAAAAGATGACCAATCATTCAGTGACCTGAATTATTTGCAAATAACTCGAACTTACCAGAATGTAATCAACCACTGCCCCAGCTCCAAAGAGTATCACAGTTAAATGAGTTCTACAGGATCTCAACATAAGCTGGGTTAAAACTGTGATTTCCACTCTAGATCATCCATTAGCTGTTGGTGAATTTCCTCTATGTTTAATCACGCTAATGTAACGGCATTTCCTAAAAAGGGAGATCCTAACAACTCTGAAATTTGTCCCCCAATAGCAATTTCCACTGCATTTTTAAAGTTATGGGAAGTATGGAATATTTGGAGTCCAACAATTCAGTATGGCTTTAGTAGGGAAGCTTTTTAGCAGTCCATTTACCGTAAAGTGGTGTCTTTAGATGTGTCCAAGGCGTTCGATAGAGTCTGGCCTACTGCGCATTTATTGAAATTTATTGATTTTGGTGTTGGTTATAATTTCTCTCGATTTATATCGAGCTACTCAGATATCACATTACAGAAGTTGTTATAGATAAAATCTGGGACTAGATCATGTTGGACGGTATAAATATTAAAGAATCGGAATCTCATGATGCGCAGGCCATGAGAATATTCAGAAGTTGAATATGTTGCCTGGCACGTTTTGGACACAAATACTTGGCATCACTGGTCGAATAAAGCATTCATGTGCCTAGTTGTAGGAAATACTTCATTCTACTACCTTTATCCAACCGAAAATGGAATACAACTCTCATTCATAGGCGGAGCTTTGAAGTATATTTTGGAGTTGCTTGACCGCGTACAGGAGAAGGTGCTTATCGGTGACACTGATTAAATAGAGTATCGTCACAATGTGGGTTGTGTTTCACTGTTCTATATATAATGGAATATGTTCCGCTTAAACTAGGGAACTTGTTCCCGATATCCTCAGTTTTAACGATCATCCATTCGTGGTCTCTTGTAGAGTGGATCGCACAACACAATATACGGGAATTCTGTTCTATTCCGTTCGTATGTGGAATAAAATTTTTGCATAAGTCTTTGCTGAGGCTTATCTACCCCATTATGAAAAAAACCTTTTTTTTTTTTTTTTGCTGAAGCTATTTTTCTGTGATTCTCAAAAAAATAGATTTTTTATCAAAAGATGACGAAACGTTAAAATGCAAATAGAGGCATAAATCAATTTATATAAACAATTGTATAATTTTTGAATTTGTTATCTTCATTTAGATTACACAGGTCATCAGCAAAAAAAGGCTTGACTAACCATCATGGCTACCTAAGTACAAATATGGTCCAAATTTTAAATTCTATGGAGAATTTTGTGAATTTTGTTAGAAGTTTCTCCACCCAATTATATCTCAAAAAGGGTCAGTCCAATGTTATTAAAATAAACTTAAAAAAGTTAAGATTTACATATCCTTTAATCCGTTTATATATTGCGTTTCAATCGGCTCACTAGTTTTGGAGTTATAACAAATTGAAGAAAAAAAATATTTTTTACGTGAAAATAGCAACATTTTTTGTTATAAAAAATTCATTAAAAATCGAAAACGGCACAAATTGTTTAGATTTATGGCTTTATCGCAAAGCCCCATATAATAGCAACAAATTGAGATATCAATCACAAAAATTGATGGATTATTTTCGAATTTATTTACAATTAAGTGAATTCGCTAATTTTCACAAAATTTTTGTTTTTTGTTTGATATACATAAAATTGAGTAGTTAATGTTCTTCTTTCGATTGATTGAATTTTGAAAACATTTTCTTCATGTTATGTACAAATTTTCACATATATATTGCGTTTCAATCGGCTCAGTAGTTTCGGAGTTATAATAACAAATTGAAGCAAAAAAATATATTTTTTACGTGAAAATAGCAAATTATTTTGTTTTAATAAAATCATGAAAAATCGAAAACGTCAAAAATGTTTCAGATTTATGACATAATCGCAAAGCTACATATAATAGAAACAAAATGAGATATCGATCATAAAAATCGATTGATTCTTTTCGAATTTATTCACAATTAAGTGAATTCGCTAATTTTCACTAAACTTTAATTTTTGTTTGATAACCATAAAATTGAGTAGTTAATGTTCTTCTTTCGATTGATTGAATTTTGAAAACATTTTCCCCATGCTATGTACAAATTTTCACACATATATTGCGTTTCAATCGGCTAAGTAGTTTCGGAGTTATAATATTAAATTGAAGCAAAAAATATATTTTTTACGTGAAAATAGCAAATTTTTTTTGTTTTAATAAAATCATGAAAAATCGAAAACTTCAAAAATGTTTCAGATTTATGGCTTTATGGCAAAGCCACACATAATAGCAACAAAATCGGATATCTATCATAAAAATCGATGGATTCTTTTCGAATTTATTCACAATTAAGTGAATTCGCTCATTTTCACAAAATGTTATGTACAACATAATAGTGTTGGTACCTATTTAAGTATCAATAACAACAATTGCCTCAAAAATGTTTGATTAAGCCCTTCTTATAGTTTTAAGGTGGAAAATAAATAGTGAAAGAGTAGAACATTATTTTTTGCGTAAATTTTTTTATATGACCTCTTAAAATTCCCCATTGAAATACCCCTTTAAAATGCTTGTTAGACTGTAATAAAGACTTTTATGTCAAAACACTGAAAAAAAACAAAAGTGTAATTGGCAGCAGCTGTGTGAACATAACAAAAATTAGTGAAAATGACACAAAAAACCTCATGCTAAAACACTAAAGCAAAGTTTAGCAAAAAAAAAAAAAAAAACACAATTGGCAAACTTTTCAACACAGAAATTTGTACATTATACATCGTCCCAAAAAAAATGTACACAAAATAAAATCCTTTTGAAACATGCTAACAATGTACCAGGAGAAAGTCAAAACATTTTAATATTTAAGCAGAATTTATAAGCCGCTTTACAAAGTTTTCTTTAAATTATATAAAGTGAGAAAGTGTTTAAATGAATGTTATAATAAATTTAAATTTGTTTTTCTTTTTATTTTTATATATTTTTAGTCCCGTACATCTCTGGTGTCTAGTTCAGATGGTGGCATATTGGCTGAGGGTGAAACCTCAAGTGAAACGTCACGGGGTTCGGATGATTCACCACCATGCGATTTAAGTCTGGTCGAACGTTTGCTGTTGACACATCCAGTGTGGTTTTTACCCGGCATTCAACGTTCTGGAGCTGTGCATTTTTTGCAAGGCAAAGAGGAGGGGGTAAGTCAAAACAATATGTAAAATAAGCTGATATTTTTGCTTAACTGAATGAAATTAATTAGCAAAATTGTGTAGTGCAAACAAAAATGTCTTTGTTAAATATGTTAACAAAAGGAATTTTTTAACATGTCACAAAAATATTTTAGAGTTTTTTTTTTATTGTGCAAATTTTAGTAAAATTCATGTAGGTTAGAAACCATTAGAGTTACGTTAGCAACTTCAAAGGCAGGTTTTTGTTTTTTTAAATCAGAGATATTTCCTTTGAGCATAAAATTAATACTGTGTGATCTCACTTTAAAAATTTAAAAATTTTATATAAAAATTTTCTCATAATGAAGGATTTTAGTTTGTTGTTTAAAAATGTTTATAGAATAACTTAAAATTGTTAATTTATAAGTTAACATTTATAGGAATGTTGCAGTAATTATCTGTAACATTACGATACAGTGGAATGTTTTGTTTGTGCCCACCACTGATCCACATATGGTCCTGTAATATATATTTTTGTGTAATTAATACATAAATTATTTGATTTAATTTTATTCCATATTGTATTTCAATTAATTATAAGTGATATAAATATTACGTTAAACAAAATTTATAATACAAAAAAAAAAAACCGAAAAGAATAACAGAAAACAGAGCTTGTTTGTCATTTTTGTGGTCAACCACAAAATGCATTTAATTACAGGGACAAAATAACAAAAAAAAAACTGTAAAGAAAAAATAAAATTATATAATTTAATATCGTTTTAAATAAAAATCTCATGTGTTTTTAATTTATATTTTTTCGTTCGTTCATTCATTCATTTGGTTTTTGCTAATAAATTACATGGGAAATGTACAAATACATTTGCTTATTGTCACATACATTTTCAGTAACGTCTGTAACTCGTATACATTTATAGAATTAATTTTATTAAATTCGATTGCATTAAATATGCAAATTTGTAATTCATGTTCAACAACATTTGAATAAAACGCCTGCAATCGTCATTCATAGCCAGCACATATGTGGGCTGGCTGGGTTGTTCATCTGCATTTAAATTAAAAACGAGGAAAAAAATATTATACTTATTTGAATTCTATTGAACATGCTGATAATGGGAATATGTATGGAATTTTAAAGTATGGTAGGAATTTCATTTCAAATAATTTAAATGTGAATGTTGTATACAAACATACATAAGTATATTGTTATCGTAGTATCGTAATAAATCATAATGCAATGCCTGTATTTTGTATTTTATTAAAAACATTTCTATTTTATTTTAATTGAAAACATATTTATTTTATTAAAATTTAATTATCAGAAACTAATACAAAAAAATCACAGAGCTAATTGCATTAAATGTTAACTAATTGTTTGTGAACAAATTGCCGAGACTGCAAATTGAGCTTAATGATAAAATAAATTTATTTAATAAAGGCCTGCAAATGTTGAAATTCTGTAACATGGTGACAAGTGTCAGACTAAAGATTGGCAGGTCATGCTATGCTCTTTAAACATACTGGGCATGACATAGAAAAAATAAATGCACAACCTCAAATTCAATTCAAATGTGAAATTCATGTTCATTCATGAAACCTTTGATATTTACGTTTGATATGGCATGTATATACCTGTTTAACATGGCGACTAGTGTAAAAGTAGACATTGTCAAGCCATGCTGTATTCTTCAAACATACTTGGCATAACATAGCACTAAAGGTAATTTTATCCATTTTTGTGGCCAAAACTATAAGGAATCACTGAAGACGGATGAAAATTGGTATACGGGGGTTTCAAGGTTGCTGAATTTCGAATCTGAGGTAAAATTTTTCAAATTCAAAATGGAGGATCCAATATGGTGGCATCAATTTTAAAAAGGGGGAATTCAAGATTGCTCATTTCGAATCCAATACGGAGGCGTAAATTTTAAAATGTCTTCTGATTTACATGAAAATCGGTACACGAGGGTATTCAAGATTGCTGATTTCGAATCTGAGGTAAAATTTTTCAGATTCAAAATGGCGGATCCAATATGGCGGGAACTCTCCCATCTAATTGAGATATTCTTACAAAAAATTTGCATTTTTTCCTTTACATAATACGATTCCACATTCAACATTGCCGTACTCAACTTTACCAACAATAAAATTGTAAACAGTAGCCTCTCTTTTGCTCCTCTAACCAAGCTTCCGCAAGTTTGTTATTTTGCAAAATGCCACGAAAAATGATATTTATCAAAAAACACAAAAAAGAGCAACATGAAATTGACAAATTAAACTCAAAACTCGGCCAACTTTTTAAAAACTTATCCAAAATTCATTTTACAGAAAAAAAATTATAAAATTAAAGGTCAAAAGTATGAGTTTTTTCGCCAAAAACATTTTTTTTTTTTACAAAATCTTTTTCTTAAACCTTTAAGCACTTACTATCACTTTTTTCCCATATTTATATATAAGATTGTCATTTCGTTTGTAATTTCCACAATATAATTTTCCGACCCTATAAAGTATATATATTCTGGATCCTTATAGATAGCGAGGTCGATTTAGCCATGTCCGTCTATCTGTCTGTCCGTCTGTCTGTTGAAATCAATTTTCTGAAGACCCCAGATATCTTCGGAATCCAAGTTTTCAATAATTCTGTCAGACATGCTTTCAAGAAGTTTCCTATTTAAAATCAGCAAAATCCGTCCATAAATAACTGAGATGTAAGCAAAAATTCGAGACAAAAATTCAGAGTCCATTGCAACGATGTATATAAGGCTTTAGTAAGTTGGACCTACAATGGGTCAAAATCGGGGAAAATATTTTTTAACCCGAATTTTTTTTCACAAAAAAAAAATTTTGTCGTAAATTTTTTTCACTAATAAATTAAATTCAAAAAAATGTTTTTAAAAAAATTGGAAAAAAATTTTAAAAAACAATTTCGAAAAAAAAAAATTAAAAAATTGTTAAAAAAAAAATTATTTTATTTTAAAGTATAAATTGGTTGAGGGGTATATAAGATTCGGCACAGAATATAGCTCTCTTATTTGTTTAAATTTATGTTTTTTTTTGTAACTATGTATTTAATAAACTTAAAAATTCGGCCTTATTGCACTGTATAAAAAGCTTTCAACACTGCTCACAAACAATTACTTTGACCACTTGCTAAGCAGTCGCCGTTAATTTTTTACAAAAACAAAACTTGCCGTTATTTGCTTTAATGTTTTCGCTATCGAATACCAACAACAAAAAATCCATTCTTGAAATTGCAAAACACGACTTTTTACCTCAAAAATGGGTGAAATTACCTATAGTGCATAGGAAGGAAATGTCGAACACATGAACAAAGGAAATATATGTACATAACTTTCGTGGGTCATCGTTGCCTGGCTAAATGACATGTGTGACACATTTTTTTTTTCATATCAACCTCAAATTCAATTCAAATGTGATATCCAAACTTCAAATAAAAATAACATTATTTTCAAAATGTTTGACTTTCTATTTGTTGGGTTGTTTATAATATATTTTAATTTATATTTAGCCATTGCAAATTCTAACTTATTTCGTTTCCTTTGAAGTTATTTTTCTGCAGGCATCCCAAAATTAGACACCAAAAGTTATTCCCCACTTTTTTAAAGCGTTTTTATGAAAATTATGAATAAGTAGTTAATTTAACTAATTAATTTAAACAATTAAATGTTACACCCTTTTACATCTCCCTAGTATTTTTAAATGTATTCACAAATTGCTGTAAATTTTTGCTGATTGAACAATTTCCATAAAGTCTAATTTATACTTGTTTTATTTGGTTTCGGTTTATTTGTACTCTTGGCAGTATTTACACAATTTGCAATCAATTAACATAAAACTTCTATTGTAATTGTTTTTGGTGGGTAAATAACTTTACAAATCTGTGTTCAACACAGAACCACACAAACAAAAGCATAATGAAACGTAAATTAAGGCGACAATGTAGTGACAGTGAGGTAGAAAAGTTGTAAAAATCTAAAAAAAAAAAAATAAAACTACGTCTTGTACATTTTCACAGACAGGTCTAAGGGGACCAAGAAATAAAAAATTTAAAAACAAATAGCAAGCTGCTGAAAGCAAAAAGGAAAAATTGTGTAGAAGAACAATTATGCTAAAGACTTGTCGAATTAATAAATATAAATATGAAGAACAAATAAATAAATGCAATTTTGAGTTGAAATTACTTAAACTAAATAATAGTTATTGCAAACGTGACTCGTTATAAATTTCGCATGCTAAATCTAAATACTAAATATTGTATATAAAAACGAATTCAAATACATTTCAATATGACAACTATCTATCAATATTTTAGTAAAAACAAAAAAATATAATTTTTCTTAATTCCGTTGAAAAATAGATATATTTTTAGTAGCGTTCTTTATCCCGTATTGTTGCTGACATACGACAAAACTTTACATTTCTTTTTTTTTCACTTCAAATGCGTTTGAATGTCGCATTCTTTACCCTTGAAGTGTCCATATTTTAATAAAAGAAGAAATTTGTAAATTCTTTATCTTATTTAACATTAAGTCCCTTATTTATTAATAAAAAAAAATGTGAGCAATAAGTGAACACAAAAAGAAAATCCTTTTGAGAATTAAAATGCAAAAAAATTAGCTACTTGTCGTTCATAGTTTTATTTTTTATGAAAACTAATAAAAAAAAACGGCCGAAAACAAATTCTATTTTTTTGTCACGTTCTTGACCCCATGTTTATTACTTATATATTGGTAAGTAATTCGATTTATTTCACTTTAAAGGCCTACAAATGTTGGAGTTCTTGACCTTGGAAGTACCCATATTGCCTATACAAGAACAAATTTTAAAAATTTCATATAAAATGACAAGTGATGTATTACCCAATTAAAAAAAAAAAAAATAAAACCATTCTTTATTAATAAAAATCTGTGAACAATATTTGAAGAAAATTTTCTTTTGAGAATTGACATCTAAAAAGTGTTTAGTGTTTTGTTATGAAAACTAAAAAATGATGTTCCAATTTTCCAAATTTTTTTATTTTTCTAGATGCAGCCTAAAAGAAATTATATTTTATAGAGTTCTCGATGTCGCGTTCGTGACCCTATAATTTAATACAGAAAGAAATTTAAAATATTCCTTATAAAATGACAAGTGATTATTTTATTATGTCCTTTATTTATTAATAAACAACTGTGAACAAATTTTCCCATTGAGAATTAACATCCAAACAAGTTCAGTCACTTGTTGTTCCAATATGTCCCGATTTTCTGATTTTTCCATTTTTTTAGATGCAGCGGAAAATGTATTATATTTTTTGTCGCGTTATTTATCCCATCTTTATTGCTAATAAACAACAAAACTTGCATTTATATATATTTCTTTATTTTGTTCACATTAAAGGAGTATGAATGTCGCGTTCTTGGCAGTGTAAATGTCTATATTTGCTAAGAAATATACAATAACAAGTGGATATTTTAACATTTAAAAGAATTGGCACCCAAAAAATGTAGACAACGCCGTTCAGAGTTCGTTTTTTTTTATTTTTTTTTTATTATAAATTGTCCTACGATTGCTTTGAGTAATATTAATTAAAATCATAATTTGCCAATTTCTCAAGAGTGCGAATTGATCGATGACATTTTGGAAACCCAGTTATTTGGGAACTTCTTTAAGATAATTAAAATCTGTTTGTATGAGTAAAACAAATTAAAATATTTCTTTTATGAAACATTCCCTGAAAGCAAGTTAACTTTTAGATCCCACTGTTGACTAAAAAATAAACAATTACAAAATCAAAAGACAGATTCAGAACAAAAGCTTTATAAAATAAACCCACTAATGCTCACACACATACGCACACAGACCCATACACATTAAAAAAAAAAAACAATTACAATAGGTGCGTGTTCACAAATGATTGAAATTCAGCCATACACAGTCAAGCACACATGAAGTAATTTTAAAGAATGTCTGTACAAGAACAGAACAGAGTAGTAGGATGGCCCCAAGGTCTAAAAAGGTTCTCTGTCATCTAAAAACCAAATACTGACAATTTAAGCAAAATCGGCTAAAGTTTAGAGGTTGCACATGTTATTCATCATAGATATTGCCCATTTTCAATACCAAACAAACCTTATCACTAGAGAGTATTTGTGGGAAATTTCGTGTTTTCAACAGACAGAAGGACGGACATAGCTCGATCGTCTTAGAATTTCATAAGGAATGACAACATCAATATACCCCCATCTTTTTTTTAAACGGAACTTAACAAATTAGAAAAATTGTTCTAGATTCTAATAAATGCTAAATGCAGACTTAACGTTCAAATTTTAGTAGTTGTACCTATTATAGGTTAGCATGTAGAGCGATTTAAAATTGAAAATAGTTTTTAGTCACAAATATGTTAAAATTATTTATTTAAACAATTTCAGATTAAGACCTTGAGAGCATCGAAAAAGTGAAAAATGTGGGCCACCCTAGTGTGTGGGTATGAATGTATTGTTGTATTGTTATTACTTGTATGCAAAAGAATAGAGCTCAAAAAACAATAGAGCCAACCAATGAATAGGAAGAGAAGAAAAAAGGGTACTGAATATTGTAAATAGAGAAAAACCAGATTCATTAACGCATACCGCAAAGCTTTAACGAGTTGCAATGAATACCATGGAAAGTAAATATGGAAAAAAAGTGGAGAGAAGTTAGGGAAGGGAAAAGATAAAGAGCAAATATGCAACGAAAAAAACACTAAATGAGAAAATACTGCAAACAGCAACAAAAAAATAACAAACATAGGGGAAAGCCTTTAGAGTAGAAAAAATAGAGCGGTTAAGGAATTTATAAATAGTATTCACATGCGAGTGCATGAACTGAATGCTGTACTAGCTCCGTAACTAGTTACTTGAGTAGACATTTGGACAAGCTCTTGCCTTAGGACACTAACTGTTAGTTAAGTGGCTCTGCAATAACTTAGTTCTCTTGAGTAAAATAACTACTTCTCTAACTGTAATGTAAACAAAAATGAAACTAACTACACTTTAGTTGCCTTAGGGAAAATAAGGTAACAACTTACTCTAGTTATATAAGTAAAGTAACCAATTGACCACTCTTTGCATTACAAGGGACTCATAAGTGTCAAATGATCCAGAATTATATAAATTGGAATCCTGCAAGTAACTAGATCTTATCAAAAATAAAAGGAAAACTATTTAAACTGAAGGATTATCAAATAAACTGGCCTGGTATTAAAACTTACATTTTCAAAATTGTTTATGGAAATATAAAATTTATTAATGAGAATACAAATTAATTTTTTATATATAACCTAGAAAATAAAACAAATATTTTCATGTTGACTTGTTGTCATTGCTGTGAATACTCCTAATATGTGTTAAATTATTTGCATACCATAGATATGACTGCATTGTAATTTATCTTTGTGGCAAAAAAATGTTCATTCAATACTCGTTTATTTTTTGTTGCCAGAGATAACGAAAATCATTCTTCTAGGGTGTTTTGGAAAACAAAATTGTTGAAATAATGAAAAATCGAAAAAAAACTAGCAATACCAAATGAAAATAATACAGGAAATGGAACGTTTTTTTTTCACACTTTAGTACAGAATTTGAAAAGTTTAAAATTTGTTTTCAAATGTAATAGATTACAAAATATAACCAAAAACCAAATCATATGTAGTGGAATTTCTACAAAAATGAGAAGTAATAAGTAACAGCAAATGAATTTTATATTGTGTTGTTATAGAATGAATTCTTTATTGAAACGGAATTTCTGCTCTTAATCTAATGCAGTAATAATTTTATTCATGTTCTTTTTATATAATGCCAAAAATATATATGTTTATATTCAGCTCTATTCGGGAAAACGTGCACCATTTTGTCGAGACTAAAAGTTCAAGTTTTTATAAACGATTGGCTTATTAGTTCACAAAGAATATAGGTCCAAAAAAACCAGATGATTTAAATTCAAAAACGAATGATTGGATTTTGTATATAGATTTTTTCGGTTCTGGCATCAGAAAGTCAGTTTGTAAAGACGCCTAACGATTGAAGCATCCTTATATTTTCCACCTCATATAAAATTTTATAGCCACAATTCGTTTGGCAATAATAGTTTCATCAATATATTTCCAAAACAGCCACAAAATTCAATTCAAATTTAAACTGGTTAAACAAAATGACTAAAATAGAAAATCTTTAGTTGACTGCACAGGAAGTCCAACTATATAACAAATGCTCCAAAAATGTATGAACGCTAAATCAATGCTAGTGTTGGGTTTATAACACTTAAGGTTCATTAAGTTTTATATGGGAATGTCCACGGTAAAGAACGCGACAAAAAGCGAAAAAAAATTAAATCATAAGAAATTGTTTCTATGCTAAGTGCAAATGATAGGTAGGTAGGAAACGACAAATTCCAATATATTAAAAAAAAAAAAAAAAAACTGTGATCCATAATGCGACAATCGGCATCTAGAAAAATTTTAAAATTTGCAAAGTGGAATTTAAATATAATAACGCATGTTGAAATATTTGCATTAAGTTATTTTATAAAACCTTTAATATAATTTTGCACGCGACATGTTTTTCCGTCAGATTTGAAATAAGAATTAATTCGAATAACTTCTACACAAAATTTCATTAACCAAAAATGTATTGGTTTCACATAATCTTTGTTTAAGTTTAACTCTTTAACTAATGTAATGGTAATGTATTGTGTGACTTGCCATCTTATTTTCCCAATGTTTTCTTTTAGTTATAATACTCAAACTTCTCTTTTTCTTTAGCATAATTTTTCTTTCTTATGTGATAGTTTTAACTGTTTTCTATTAATAACTTTCTATTTGTTTTTATTTTTAACTTCGATAGCTTTTCATGGCGTCTTCTCATCTTAGTTATCGCAATAAAAGCTTTTGTCGTTATAAAGGAGATACACTTACGAAAGCGAATGCGACACATTTCTAAAATCAAAACGAAAATATTGTGTGATTATGATACGCAATAAACCACTAAGTTTTGATTTGAATTTAAACTTTCATTCACTTGATTACTTAGAACAATCGTGGAGTACTGATAACAAACGATGATTTATATACAAGAACGCGACATAAGAACAGCTTTGTTTGACATATGAAAGTTAAAAAAAATTAGTATAAAAGATAGACAATTTGTACTGAATCAAGTAAGGGTAAGGATATTCGGTTGTGTCGAATCTAAAATACCGAATCTTCAACCATAGTATTATTAAAAAAATATTAAAAACTATTTTTTGTCAAAAAAAAATTTTTCAATCAAACAAAATTTTGTAACACTGCACAGTGGGGCAGAATCAAAATTTTTTGGAAATAAATCTGAGATATCTAAACGGCTGGTCCGATCGGGATAAAATTTGACGTGGGCGTAGCCAAGGAGTATTCGAGTTTAAGTTATTAAAATGGACCCAACAAATGCTCCAGGCGCGGCGCTATGGGGACTCAAAGTAGGGTACCTTCGACATGTAAAATTTGTTTGTTTCTCATCCGATTTCAAAGATTTTTTTAAAGCGCTCGTCTAGGTCTTGAAAAAACATGCTTTTGCGTGCTATTTATCTCATATAATTTCCGTGTTATAGGCATTTCAAAATTGAAGTTTTATAATTTTGCCATACCTTGGTCCGCTTTTTTTAAAATATAGGGCGTACTTTTGAACCGAATGAACTCAAATTTCTATCGTTAGTTAGACAACTGAATTACCAATAATATGCAAAAGATATCAGAGCAATTTCAATTACAGATCCAAAAATAAACGATTTTCAATTTAAAAATTAAAAAAATAGTAGATTTGTGCTGTTTTTTGGGCGAAAAGGGGACTTAACTCTGTTTTTATTTAAAAAAAAACTTTCTTTAAGAACATATAACAATTTTATGTTTTTCTGTAAGATATCTTTACGGAGCACATTTTGGTATAAAAAACATGTCATAGTTTTCGAAAATATCGTCCCTACGCCCTTCGGAATTTGACCTATTTTTTATCAAAATTTCAATTTTGGGCCACATATTCTAAAATCCCAAAGCTGAGATCAGAAAACGGAAAGCAGTTTTGGAAACCCTGATGTGATCCCTATTTATTTCCAAATGTTAGTGTAAAATTTTTTTTTTTTAGAAAAAAAATGGGTGAAAAAATTAAGGTAGTCGTTTTATGCTTATAAATCAGACATTTGTTGGCCGATTTTCCTGAATTTAAATAGCAACCTAAGTTGGACTATAGCGGATATATTGATGTATCAATCATATATGAAAGTTATCTGGAAACTTCGGTAAGTTGATTTCAACATACAGACGGATATATGAACATGGCTATAACGACTCCGATATCTATAACGATCCATAATATTTATACTTTATGAATGAAAAATGTGGAAACTTATATATAAGCCTTTGTCACCCTTGGTGAAGGGCATACATATTTTGTATTACATATGTACATATTTAGAATATAATTTTGTTGGTGTTCGCATTGTCTATATGTAAGAAGCCAATTGTAATCAAGCTTTAAGAATAATAATTCGTGTTTTTTGTTGTAATGGGTATGTTTCTTTAAAATCAGCCATTAATTCATCATGATTTAAAACGAATAGCTAATAACGTAATTTCTATCATTTCTATCAAACATCAATTGAAATAGAAATGTACAAAATTCAACATGTCTAGCATTTTAAAAACTTTTTTTTTTCTTAAAACAAATTGTTTAAACACTTTTCGTTTAATAAAGAAGGAATCAAAACTGAATTTTAATTTTTCCAAAAAAAAAAAAAATCCCACTAAGAAATCCTCTTAACCTTTAAAACAAAAAACCCCAAATTGGAAAGAAAATCCTAAAGGAAACGAAAACAAACAAAAATAACTAAGATGAGATTATGAAAAAATGCACTACAAACTCAATCTCATGCTTAAACTCGTAAATGCCAGCGAAAACAATGATGATTTTCTAAATGCAAGGCCACAAAACCATATGCGGTCGAATTGTGTAGAGTAAACTAAGGACTAAAGACTAAAAACTCCCTCTATTATATCATTTTTATAAATAAAACATACTACTGAAGCTACTAAAAGAAAAACGCAAAACCCTTGAGGGAAAAAAAGAGATTCTATTGCTTTATTTTTTTTTTAGACTGAAAAAAGAAAATATGTGGAAAGAAATAAATTTCCAAACAAATTAAAGCTGATGATGGTGGAATTGAAAGTTTTGTAAAGCAAAGAAATTGTATTACAAGAATCTAGTAGACTTTGCACAGCTGAACATTTGGTTTTCAAAGCATAATTTTCACAAGGCAGCAACAATTTAAACAAAGAATATAAAGAAAATAGAAAACGGAATTGTTCCCTGGAATAAACTGAAAATAGAAAGTGTCCCGTTGAGCATTATTTCAATGTTTCAACATCTTTATGAAAGGTTGTCATGTTACATCAAATAAATTTTTTTTCTTTAGTTTTTTTTTTTTTTTTTTGTGCTATTTTTTCTATTATTTTCTTGTGTTCTTTTTCTACCAACATAATAAAGCTCATTTTACCAATTTGAATAAAATATGAGATTTTTATTATTGGCGCAATGCAAACTAATGGCATCCAATGGGATCATAATGAGGATACAAAAATTATCCAGTAACCCAAGTGTATAGACAAGAACAGGAACTTTGATATGCAAATAGAAAAACAAACAAAAAATGGTTGGGAATTTTATTAAGAATGTGTTAACACAAAGTGGGGAATATACTTATGTGGCAATATATAAATGGATGAATAAATAGGGTCATATTTATTGTGTAATAAAGAACAAACACAATCAAAAATTTTCACATTACAAAACCTAGAATATTTAAATAAATTTTTTTCAACAAAACTTTTCTTTAAATTTATATTTAGATTATTAAACAATTTCACAATTTTTCTAATAAACTAACTTCAATTTACCTTTAATGCAAACAAACATATCAATTAGCAAAGCATAAATGTTGTCTACAACTCCCTTATTCACATCTGTGGTCAACTATTGACATTAGGGTGCAACCTTACTTTGGATATGGCTTAAATATGCCCCAGTATAATAATATATTATACACACAGCCTCAAAAGTGAGTAAACATCACAAGTAATCAGTTTTAAATTTTAATCCATCGATTAAAATTTAAAAGTTTCAGTTTGTTGGAAATTTGGCTGAATAATAGATTCGATTCTAAAAAAATAAAGATTTAAGTCGGACTATAATGATTTTCATGATCTTAAAAAAATCAAAAATATTAATGGTGTTTACTCACTTTTGAGGCTGTGTGTATATAAAAAAAAACAATTTTAGGTGAAATAAATTTTGTTGAAAAAAAAAAAAAATCGAAGTAGTCAAGTTTTTTCACTTATATCGCAGCCATTTGTGGGCGATTTTAAATATTAACCAAGCAACCTATGTTGGACTATAGCGTATATATTTATTTATCAAGCATGTATGTAAGTTGTTTGGGGGCTACAAAGTTAATAAAGATTTTAAGTTTTTGAGTGTTTTCATATGAAAAATCCATTATTTTCAGAAATATGAGTGATCACAGATCGAGCACTTTTTTTCGATTAAACTCTTATTTACAAAGTTATTAAGAATTTTATATTTTTGGATTTTTTCATATGAAAAATCGATTTTTTTTATCCGAAATATGAGTGATCACAGATCGTTTTTAAGGATTTTAGATTTTTGGGATTTTATACCTTTCACCTTCGTGAGAAGGGTATATATAAGTTTGTCATTCCGTTTGTAATTTCCACAATATAATTTTCCGACCCTATAAAGTATATATATTCTGGATCCTTATAGATAGCGCAGTCGATTAAGCCATGTCCGTCTGTCTGTCTGTCCGTTGAAACTTTTCGAAGCTCCCAAACTACTTACATACATGATTCATACATCGAGAAAATCGGTACACAAATGGCTGAGATATAAGGAAAAAACCAGGACAACCTCGATTTTCGACCTATTTTTTACCTATATCTGGATTACTAAGTCATTAATATAGACAATATGGATATCTAATGATAGATATTTCAAAGACCTTTGCAACGACGTATATAATACCATAGTAAGTTGGGCCTACAATGGGTCAAAATCGGAAAAAATATTTTTTAACCCGAATTTTTTTTTACCAAGTTTTTTTTGCTAAATATTAAAAAAATAAAAAATTTGAAATAAAAAAAAAAATTTAAATTTAAAAAAAAAAAAAAAAAATTAAGTATAAAAAAATTAAATTTTTCCAAAAAATGAGAAAAAGTACTTTGGAAAAAAAAAATTTGTTTTGTTTACCTAAAAATATATAAAAATTTTATTTTGAAGTATAATTTGGTGAAGAGTATATAAGATTCGGCACAGCCGAATATAGCTCTCTTACTTGTTTTCTTATAAAAAATAAATTTTTGGTCAGAAATATGAGTGATCGTACTTGTTTTCTTATAAAAAATAAATTTTTGGTCAGAAATATGAGTGATCACAGATCGCGATCCCTTTCTCGAACGCTTCTATACAAACTTATTAAGGATTTTAAATTTTTGAATTTTCATATGCAAAATCGATTTTTTATCCGAAATATAAGTGATCACAGATCGTGCTCCTTTTCTCGACTAAACCCTTATAAACAAAGTTATTAAGGGTTTTACATTTTTGGGTTTTTTTTCTTATGAAAAATAAATTTTTGCCAGAAACATAAGTGATCACAGATCGATCTCATTTGCTCGATTAAATGCTTATAAACAAAGTTATTAAGGATTTTAGATTTTTGGGTTTTTTTCATAAGAAAAATTGATTTTTGTCAGAAATATGAGTGATCACAGATCGATCTTTTTTCTCAATTAAACGCTTATTTACAAAGTTATTAAGGATTTTAGATTTTGGAGTTTTTCATATGAAAAATGGATTTTTGTCAGAAATTTGAGTGATCACAGATCGATCTCCTTTTCTCAATTAAACGCTTGTTTACAAAGTTATTAAGGATTTTCGATTTTGAAGTTTTTTCATGCGAAAAATATATTTTAAAACGTTTTTTTTTTCAAAGTTAATAAAGATTTTAGATTTTTGAGATTTTTCATATGAAAAATCGAAATATTTTTATATATTGCCACTTCAAAGTGGCAAAACTTTAAATATGTGCAAACTATAAACATTAAATAATTTCGCTCAAATTTTCATTATTTTAATTATGGATGACGAAGAACATATTTAGAACTTGGGAGCATCAAAAATTAAAAAAAAAAAATTACAAATTAGGGCCAACCTAATGGACGTAGAAAAATCGCTTTTACATTAATGACCAACAACATTCACATGTATCCAGTGAAAGAAATGCATGAATCAGTCAGTCAGTCACTAAATGGACATTAAAAATGTGAGTAAAACAGCTGCTGCTAATTACATTTTGTGGTGAACAAACACAACAAACAACCTGGAATTCTAGACGAGCTGTAAAATATGCAACACATAAATGATTTACGTTTAAAATTCAGTTGGAAAAAAAAACCGGAACATGGATTTTAGCAGGTTATAAACACCGTTATAAAGACTTTATACAAATGCCAACATCAAGCGTCGTGCATTATTTAATATTTAATGATAAATAAATTGATGTAAAAAATAAAACCTCCCCCACACCACTGTCACTACCAATAGTCCCTTATAAAAGACAACCACAGTTTACTACAATCAAACTCTCTCCACTACGTTCTCTTTATAAAACAAAAAAAACTTTAAAATGCTACTACCTCCCTTCCCTTTATCTGTACTTAACCATTATGTGTATTGCAGCACTCTCTTTATCTTGTACATCAATATGTTATATTTATCGGTTTTATTATTTATTTTTCTGTATATTTTGTGCACAAATTTCGATGATGGATGATTGGAGACCAGGTTTGACGTTAAACATGTGCTGTCCAGACTGTATTATAACAAACAATAACAACATCAATTACCGTACCAGTCATTCAGTGATTCTTTAGGTCCACACTTCTCTAGTGGTCTATCCCATTTAAACCACCCTTAAATGTAAATCTTTTCGCTTTTTTTTAGTTTTTATACCACATATTGTCCATGCGTTTAGGAAGCTTGAGGCAGAGGGGCATAACAAGCATAGAAATTAATTGTCCGTACAACATTGATTTTGCATTCAACCGCAAAAAAAAAACAGAAAAAACAAAAAAAAAGCATTAGTATACGTACACGTATACATGTGTTATGGAATGTGTTGTTATTGTAGCATCTTCCTATTTTTACAACATGTGGCGCCACTCACTAAACTTCTTGTGCTTTTAATCTGCCTCTCCCTTCTAGTTTGTCTTTTTTTTTTTTGCTGTTCTGATGAACAGATTCATCTTTGTTTTTTTGTTTGCGTTTTTGTTTTAAAAACAACAATGATTGATTTTTAATTATCGCATATTTTTCCAATTGTAATTAAATACTTGTGTGTGTTCTTTTTTTGTCCTGTGGTATGTGCTATTCTGTTCTGTTCCTTCGCCCCACAATTTGTTTTATCGTATGGTATTTCATTTTGATTTTCTGTTTACAAATCACCCACCCACTCATTCCCATTTGTCATGTCTTAATGACATTTAACGACAGAGATTATTGTTGTGATGGCCATTACGAAGGTAATCAAATGCTTAAATAATTATTTTGTTTATTGATTACTTACAGCATAGTTTACGTAATTTAATACATACACGATTTATTGCATACTTTAAGGATTAATTTAACCTTCCTATGAATAATATACCACTATTGTATTGTAAATACAAACTTACAGTCTTTGGTTGAAAATAAAAAGAACGAAAAATAGAAATTGAACTGTTACAAGATTGGGAGCAATTTTTGAAAACAAGTTTCGTAGTCGCTAAAACTTCAATTGGAGTGATGTTGTGAAGTTTTCAAACTTGTCTTCAATGCAGCTTGCTCTATAAGGAGCCAACTGAAAGTTTTTATTTAATTTACTATCAACTATGAGAGATATCGGGCCGCAGAATCCTTTTATCAGTTTTACATGGTCAATAAGTAATACCAAGATATTGCGAAGGCCTTCGACAGAGCAACGAACCCCTAACACCAATCAGAAGAGCTCTGTTAGTATAAAAACGATAGATAGAATTTTCTAAATAATTTTTTCAAAATTTAAAAAAAAAATTTTCAAAATTGTTTCTCAAAATTTAAAAAATAATAACCTTTTCAAAATTGTTTTCAAAAAAAAAATTTTTTTCGAAATACAGTTTTTTTTTAATTTTTAAAATTTTTTTTTTTTTTAACTTAAATTTTTTTTTTTAATTTACTAGTGAAAAAAAATTATGACAAAAATTTTTTTTGTTAAAACAAAAAAAAATTCGGGTTAAAAAATATTTTTCCCGATTTTGACCCATTGTAGGTCCAAATTACTATAGCCTTATATAGATCGTTGCAATGGACTTTGAAATATCTATCATTAGATATCCATATTGTCTATATTAATGACTTAGTAATCCAGATTTAGATAAAAAAATAGGCCAAAAATCGAGGTTGTCCCGTTTTTTTCCTCATATCTCAGGCATTTGTGGGCCGAGTTTCTCGATTTTAAATAGCAACCGAGCCGGAAGAATTCCTGATATATTGATGTATGAAACAAATTTGTAAGTTATTTGGGGTCTTCAGAAAATTGATTTCAACAGACAGACGAACATGGCTTAATCGACTCTGCTATCTATAAGGATCCAGAATATATATACTTTATAGGGTTGGAAAATTATATTGTAGAAATTACAAACGGAATGACAAACTTATATATACCCTTCTCACGAAGGTGAAGGTTATAACTACAACTTCAAATAGCATGAATACTATGTTGTCCACAGGACTGCAAAGTTGTATAGTTTTGTTACTGGTTTTCGTTTTGCCTTGACTCTTCCTGGATGCAAAATAAAAAGACTCTCATGTCTAGTATGGAACTTTAAATGGGCATTGAGCTAAACAAAACTGAGATGTGACTTCAAAATTGTAAAGTTTTTAAACTGCTTTTCATTGCGCCTTGTCTATTCCTGGATGAAGTATTTTTCACTGGATTGAAGAGACCTCAGACAGTATACTACAGCTTTACGACTTCTATAATCCAAGTTGAAGTTCTTCAAAATCCTCTTTAGTTTATTAACGTCATGCACATTAAACAGGTCGCGAAGATCAATTAAATTACAATTTTTAAGATTCCAGAATTATTAATTATTTTTAAAATGGGTAAATGATCTGATCCAAGGGAAAATTCACTTGCACTGGACATTTGACTATTGGTTTCGAAACTAATCTCGTTTGGAATTTAATGTTCGAGTTTTTTTATGGAGTTAACTTCGTGAACGTTATAGAACTGCAATTTTAAATATGCAGTTTTATAACCCGAATATTTTTTTACCACAAACATAGTGGGGAGGGTATAATGGATTTGTGCAGATATTTGTAACGCCCAAAAATATTAGTCTAACACCCACCTTAAAGTATACCGATCAACTTAGAATCACTTTCTGAGTCGATTAAACGATGTCCGTCCGTCCGTCCGTCCGTCCGTCTGGCTGGCTGGCTGTCCATGTAAACCTTGTGCGCAGAGTACAGGTCGCAATTTTGGAGATATTTCGATACAATTTGGTACATATAATTTGTTTGGCCCAAGGACGAAGCCTATTGAAACTGGCTGAAATCGGTCCATTATTTCACCTAGCCCCCATACAAATGTCCTCCCGAAATTGGACTTTATCGGCCATAACTGTTTAATTTATATAGGTATCTACACAAATTTTTCTCCAAATAAGTTTTATATATACTGAATTCATGTCACCAAATTTTATTATGATCGGTCTATAATTAGTCATAGCTCCCATAGAAGGCCTACTTCCGATAATCACTTTAACGAGCATAAATCTCCTAAAAATGTTGGTATACACATAATATGCAACATAAATAACTCTCATATAGACATTAATCACATGACCAAATTTCATGGTGATCGGTCCATAATTTGTCATAGCTCCCATATAATGCCCACTTCCGATAATCACTCACGAATATAAATTATTGAAATTTTGAAAGAAAAATGTTTTTGTTCATTTACTTAGTGTAGGGTATTATATGGTCGGGCTTGACCGACCATACTTTCTTACTTGTTTTATAATTATTTTGCACTAATAAATTAAAAAAAAAAATTTTTAAATTTAAAAAAAAATGTTGAAAAAAATTTTATAAAAAAATTTTGAAATAAATTTAAAAATAAAAAAAACAATATCGAAAAAAAATTTTAAAAATTTTTTAAATTTTGAAAAACAATTTGGAAATTTTTTTTTTTTTTAAATTTTGAAAAAAAAAAAATAATTTTGTTTACCTAAAAATATTTAAAATTTTTATTTTAAATATAATTTGGTGAAGGGTA
The DNA here is from genome assembly GCA_942486065.2 of Calliphora vomitoria. Taxonomy (NCBI): domain Eukaryota; kingdom Metazoa; phylum Arthropoda; class Insecta; order Diptera; family Calliphoridae; genus Calliphora; species Calliphora vomitoria. The sequence goes on from OW818032.2 coordinate 45,902,399, forward strand.
TATAAGATTCGGCACAGCCGAATATATCTCTCTTACTTGTTTTATTTCAATTTGCAATTTTGGGAAAATTTTAAAATTAAATTATATTCAATTTTTGTTTTGAGATTGACTTGAGAATAACGTTTAGTATGAAATTGACAAATTGCTCTTTTGATACAATTTATTAATTATTTTTATTCAAATCAGGTTTTCAGTTTTTTTATGTTTGAGAAACCTTTGATATGAAATAGAGATAACATAAATTCTCAAAGGTTTGACTTTGTTGCAAAAATTTAAGTGCTTGTGTTAGTCAAATTTCTCTAAATCCTATTCCAAATTAGTATAAAAAAATCCTACAAACATTCAAACTGCCTGCAAGTTCCAATTTGGACATGCTAAACATTGTACAAAGGAGGATGATGGATCTTAAGTGAATTTAAGATATATCCCAGACTATTGATGTTCTAGAACATTATGTGTATAACTGTTTCATAGATATTAGTATGTAAGATGTTCAGTGCTGATAAGAGGCCGTAAAACTTGAGTGATTTGTGTATATCCAAAGGAAAATAATTTAAAAATTGTTTATGAAAAGGCCTTATATTTTTAAATTTTGCACAAAATATTTAAAACTTAAATTTAGTTGTAAGTAAATTAAATTAACAAAAACTAAAAACAAACATAAATAGAAAACCCTCAACACAAGTACAAAAATAAACAAAAATCCTTTCAAACGATTAAACACATCAAACATGAATTTGCTGAAATACAACTACACAGGCTAGGACAAAACCACAATAATACAATAAACACATTTACACAAAATAAAACTCATGCACAATTTTTTTTAAACAAAATATGTAATTTAAAAAATAAAAAGGCAGGAGTAAGGCAGTCAGATCCTTTGTGTAGCTTCTACCACAAAAAAGCAGTGAAAACATAAAAGCATATTTTGTGCAAAAACATGAAGTTATGCAGACATATAGAGAAATATTTATTTATGTGTGTAAAGTCACAGACACAGACATATAAAAATAAGCAAAAACAACAACACATCAAAATAATAAAAAATGTCATCAGCAACAAAAGGCCGTTTTGTGAAATCATCTATCAGTGGCCAACCATCATCATCATAGGCCATCAACAGCAACATTGGCAATAGTCATCATCACATCATGTTGTTTGCCCCCTTTAGCACCCACTACTGCTCTCTACACTTAAGCAACCTCTGTGATACCACGACCACTGGCAGCAGCAGCAGCTGCTGTAGTAGCTATAGCAACAACAGCAATGTATTTTAATAGTCAACAACAACATAGAGACAGACAGTTTTATGTTGCTGATAAGCTGCGTTTACAACCCAAGCATGCAATATTTATGTTTATGTTTGCATGTGTCAAACAATAAATAAAACATTATGTGGGGAGAGTTTCATATTGAAAGGAGTATGAATTTAAATTGAAATTTCGTAACCTTACCTTATATATCTAGAAGTTTTTGGACTTGGTTTTGCATTATTTCTCCAAAAAAAAGAAGACACTTTACTCAGATATTTTATATCATGATTATTAAATAAATTTAAATTTATATATGGGGAGTTTCCCATCAAGATCACTATGACATTAAACAAGCAAAGGTGCCAGATAATTTTGAAGAAAAATCTGAAAAATCTCAGCATTATCGACATTTTTAAAAACACAATTGTCTTCACGCTAGATTACCTGGGATGTATAAAGTAACCAATTATCTTCCCTCTGCATTACAAAGAGCACATACGTGTCAAATGACCAAAATATATAAATTAGAGTCAGCCAAGTGATAAGACATTTGTGACGATTACTGTCTATAAGGGATACATTAACTACATGCTTAACTGCTGGGATGTATCTATTCTATACCTTTAACTTTATGTGTATTGGGATATAGAATGTCTGGTTGACTGATGAAATCTAAAGCCGTTAATAATTATTTTTATGGTATGTCAATCCGACATTGTAACGTTTTCATCATAAATAAGCCTTTGGTAGAATTTTATTTTTCATTTTGTAGCTTTACCATCACGTCTCTCTTACTCAATCCACCATAAAACAAAAAAATTGTTATTGTTGTGGTTGTCTCAGTGTATGAAATATTTTGTTAATGAAATATTTATCAACAACATAAAAGTTCTACTTCCCCCGAAAAACAGCTGCAACCAAACTCCTCAATTGAAACCTTTCAATCTAACTAATGGACACCCAAGAGCTGTCATAACAAACATTGACATTAGTTGCATTTATCAAACTCCAACTCTAACTTTTTGCTCTCAATCTTTCCATTAGCTTGCTGCTGGTGATATTTTTATGTCATAAACTTAATAATGTGACTAACGTTTTTATTATATTTTTTGGTATTTTAACCCGTAGTATGTGTTTGTTTAAATTGTGTGTGTAAACATTTTATTTTGTAAGAGTACTTTAATATTTATTGACATAATAATCAGGATATAAAAACATAGCTACTTTTTATACTGTCTGCTGTTTAAAAGTAATATTATTATTTCTTTTATTTTCATTTTAACAGGTTAATAAAAAACCAACTCCAACTTAACTGTTACTGTTAAGTTATGGCCATTTTTCCTGGGAGTTGTTAAAACTGAAAAGTTTATTATTCATAAAATCTGATGCGTTTAATGCGTTTTGTGTCACAATTGTCAATTGGTCCCAGTTGTGTCAATTTGCGGAATTGAAATTTTTATGGTGTAAAATTGTATTGTGAAAAAGAAACTTGAAAAGAGAGTTGCAGTTTTTATTTATTTTAACAGGGGTATTTTCTTTTTTAGTGCTTTACACAATTAGCTTTTTTAGTTCAGGGCAGTTCAAGAAATATGGGACAGCCAGTAAACAAAATTTAATAGAAAAGGAACTAATCAAAAAAAATCCGTAACAACCTCTATTTTTGGACTTTTTTTGATCTATATCTCGATTACTAAATCATAAATATAGACAATATGGATATCTAATGATAGATATATCGAAGTCCATTGCTATAGTAATTTGGAATTACAATGGGTCAAAATTGGGAAAATATTTTTTAACCCGAATTTTTTTCACAAAAAACATTTTTTTGTCCTAAATTTTTTTCACTAATAAATGAAAAAAAAAAATTAATTTTTAAATTAAAAAAATTTAAAAAAAAAAAAATTTGAAAAACAATTTCGAAAAAAAAAAAATTTTAATTTTATTTTAAAGTACATATAATTTGGTGAAGGGTATATAAGATTGGGCACAGCCGAATATAGCTCTCTAAATTGTTTTAATCAGGGACCGTAACAATTATGACATTTATAATAAAAATCACAACATAATTGTTATTTTTTGATTTTTATTTTTTTGTCAAAAATAATTGTTATTTTTTGATTTTTTTTGTCAGAAATATTTGTCAAACTTTGAGTTTTATTTTTTTTTTTTTGTCAGAAATATTTGTCAAACTTTGAGTTTTATTTTTTTTGTCAGAAATATTTGTCAAACTTTGATTTTTATTTTTTTTGTCAGAAATAATTGTTATTTTTTTGTGATACATATTTGTCACACTATATAAATAAAAATCATAGTGTGACAAATATGTATCACAAAAAAATAACAATTATTTCTGACAAAAAAATAAAAATCAAATTTTGACAAATATTTCTGACAAAAAAAATAAAACTCAAAGTTTGACAAATATTTCTGACAAAAAAAATAAAACTCAAAGTTTGACAAATTTTTCTGACAAAAAAAATAAAAATCAAAAAATAACAATTATTTTTGACAAAAAAAATAAAAAACAAGAAATTAAAAATCATGTTAATTTATGAAAATATAGTTGAAAACGATCAAAATGGTAGACTTGACTCTCCGATATTTTCTAGTGATGGCTTTTTTCCTTTGAAATTTCAAGAATAATTATTATTTTCGGTCCCTGGTTTTAATACCAAATTGTTTTCTCAAATCCGTTTGAAAAGTATTGTTCCCTCAATTTAACCCTAATCACAAGTATGAATTTCACGTTTGAGAAAAATAATTTTTTCAGTTTAATATCAAATTCATTCTCAAACCAAAAATTAAAATTTCAATTTAAAGAAGATATAAACAAATGATATTTTCTCAATTATTCTCAAACTAAAAACAAAATTTTATTAAAAGAAATTTTAAAATTGTTGTTATTCTCAAATTATTCTCAAACCTAACGAGATCTCTGAAATGATGTTGTTTTAATGAGATATCAAACATAATTCTCAATGCCTAAACAGAGGTATAAATTTTACGTTTGAGAAAATGTTATTTTCTCGATTTAATATCAAATATTCTCAATTCATACTCATACCAATTTTTATTTTTAGAAATAATAATAATTCTCAAATCGTTCTCAAACCTAACGAAAACTCTGAAATGTTGCTATTATCATTTGATATCAAACCTAATTCTCATAAGATTTCTCAAACCCTAAACAAAGGTATAAATTTCACGTTTGAGAAAAATTATTTTTTGAAATTAAATATCAAATATGTTATTGTCAAACTAAAAATATTATTTTGGGAAATAGAGTCTTATTTTATCAATTTAATGAAAAACTTTATTCTCAAACCTAACGACATATCCGAAATTATGTTACTTTCATTTAATATCAAATATAATTCTTATAAGGTTTCTCAATGGATGAATGTCACGTTTGAGAAAAGAGTTATTCTCAAATTTAAAATTAAATTTTAACCAAATATTATCCTAACAGAGGAAAAAATTTCACGTTTGAGAAAAATAATTTTTTTCAATTTAAATATCAAATGTTATTCTTAAACCAAAACCTAAGGTTTATTTTGGAAATATAGTTTAAAAAGTGTTATTTTCTTAATTTAATGTAAAATATTTTTCTAAAATAATTCTCAAACCTGAGAAACTATGTTATTTTTATTTGATATCAAATATAATTCCCAAAAGTTTTCTCAAACCCTAAGCATTGGATAAATTTCATGTTTGAGAAAAGAGTTATTCTCATATCATTCTCGAAATGTTCTCAAACTTAAAGTAATTTTAACAATTTTAATTTTATTTTAAAACTGTTTCTTTCTTTCGATTAACCACAAATTTTATCATAAAAAATTATTTATGTTCCTCATTTATCAATCCATATTTAAAAAAAAAAGAAAACTAAGAAAAATTTTTAAGAACAATTTGAGAATAAAGGTATTTCTCAAGTCGGTATTAAACGTTTGGCATATAGGAAAGCCTTTGATTTCAAGTCAATGCTTCCATGTTGTATATGAATACATACGAAAAATAGTTATGTGGAGTTGTGACTGAAAACCAGAATCAACTTACAAAACAATTTCTTCATTGTCAGGTGAGATGACTAATAGAAAACAAGTAATAATGATTAGAATACAAAACTGAAAATGTCCGTAAACTTCGATCAAATAAAATAGAAAGACGATTCATTTCAAACCAATCTGAATTTACTCCTTCCATATGTCTATATCTCAAATCTATTCAAATTTGTATAAATTACAAGCTCTGAAAACTGTTTGATAACAGAGATGATCTACTTTGGGCACCATATGTTTAAATTTGACAACTCCACAACTAACATTCTCAAAGCTTAACTCAATTTCTATTAACTTTTAAAATTTAGTACAGATCGTCTGCCCACTGTCTTTAAATATTTTACCAACAATCCCCATTTAATTTCCATGCAAAAACTATAATCACAATTGTTGATACCAACTCTTTTTTGAAAAAAAAAAAAAAAAAACAGTTTTACAAACAACTTTACCAAACAATGCTTAAAACGTCAATTTCCGTTAGCGGAGATTAAGTTGAGGCAAATGCTTAAAAAATACAACAACCACATTTCCGAAATAATTATAATCATCAGCAGCAACATCAAGCTCATAAACAAACTTTAATTCTTCAATTCAAAAACAAACTTTTAAGGAACATACAAAAAAACAAATTGCAATCGCCTGCAGTTAATTTTGCATAAATACAGACAGTAAAAATACTTTATAATGCACTGTAAGTGCAGCAAACAAATAAAAACCTATAAAACTGTATACCCGTACCCTAATATTTTCTATCTATTCCTGCTCAAGAGTTTTAGACGAACAACAAACAAACAAACAATATTCAATCTTAAAACACTAACATGACAGCACAGTAACTGTCAGTTATGATTATAATGTTGCCATTTGTGCAACCACACAGTTGTTGTGAAGGCATAGTTTGAAGGCGACGGAGTCGCAGTAGTACAGAGGGTAGTTATCGGCAGCTGTTTGAAGCATCTCATTTTAAAGTTAAAGTTATGAACTCTTTGTTGTTGTTGCCCACCTAGTTTCCACAAAGTGCTGTCGGCTATTTGACTAAACAACATCAAATGACGTTTTTTTTTATGTTGCTGATGGTTTCGGTTCCTGTTGTTGAGGAAAATAAACTTTGAGCATTATAGACATGTTGTAGTCGTATGGGAGTATTGTGAATGTTTTAGACTTCATCATCGTGTACTACTATTTCTGTAGCAATTCATATTTTTTTAGTTAAAGGACATTGATGTTTGTTTAAGTTGGTTTTTCGATAAAGCAACATTTTCGTTTCTTTTCGATGTCTTTTTTGTGAAGCCGCTCGCTCAAACTAACTTCATGTTTTATGACAGTTTCTATAAGTAACCCAATTGGAAAGTTATTGAACAATAGTGAAACACAAAGTTTTTTTGCTTTGAAAATCTCGAATTTTGTGACTACAAAGCGTCATATGCGAGAAGTTTTGCTTTAATTCTTTAATTTGATAAAAAGTGCCCCTGAAGCACACCGATTGCTCACCAAAGCTTATGATGAAGAGGTGACTTTGACAGGGAAGAATTGGAAGAATTATTCCATGAAGATTGTTGTCGAACTCAACAAAAACTTGCAAAATCATTGGGAGCTACTCAATAAGCAATTTCAAGACTTTTGCAGGCAGCAGAATTCAACCAAAAGCAGTGTCTGAAATGTAGCTTCAATGCTATAAAAGAAAATCATTTTTGCACCGAATCATTACTTGCGATGAAAAATAAATCCATTACAAAAACCCGAAGCGTAAGATATCGTATGTGAAGCCCGGCCAACCAGCCGAATCGAAACCAAAGCCAAATATCCATGACTCTAAGGTAATTTTCTGTATTTGGTGGGAGAAAAAGGGTCCTATCTATTATGATCAGCTGAACTCTGACCAGACCATCATAGCGAACCTGTATCGAAAGCAACTGATTGGTTTGAAACGAGCATTGACAGAAAAACGCCCAGAATATGCGCCTAGACATGAAACCGTAATATTCCATTACGACAACACTTGGCCACATGTTGCAATACCTGTTAAAAACTATTTATAATGAATTGGGCAAGGTCTGGTGAGTGGGCTGAAATTGCCCAGACCTCTCTCTGGAATACGCTACAGAGTATCCGAAATTGGCTTGATTCGTTCTTGGCCTCAAGAGATGAGCAGTTCTTTAGGCGTGGAATCCATATCTTGCCAGAAAGATGAAAATATGGCACAGCTAATAATGACCAATACTTTGAATAAATTTATATTGTACAAATCTTTCAAAATAAAAGCTAAAACTTTAAAAAAATCGCATTTTCAAATTATCTACCCAATATTTTAACATTTTATATAAAAGAATGGGTTCTTTTTGCCACTATTTTCTAAAAAAGATAGGTTATTTTCAGTATTTGCTAAAGGAACTCGTTCTTTTCGCACTATTTTCTAAAAGAACCGGTTCTTTTGGCATTTTTTCCTAAAGGAGCCGGTTCTAATTTCAAAAGAACCGGTATTTCCTATTTTCTGAAAGAGCGTTTCACCATTTTCTAAAACACCTGGTTCTTTTCCACTATTTCCTAAAGGAACCGACTCTTTTTTTACTATTTATTAAAAGAACCTATTATTTTTACCATTAATTTCTAAAAGAACCGGTTCTTTTTCACTTTTTTATAAAATAATAGGTTCTTTCTCACTATTTTCTATAAGAATTGGTTCTTTTTTCAATAGTGCTGTTGACCACAGATTTCTTTATGCGGAATGTATGAAAAAGTCCGCGGTGTACTCAGAGTTCTCAGAATAGTAACTGTAGATAAACAATCATCATGTCACATGTCATAATCGCAAAAATTTGCAACTGGATTGCAAGCTATGTTCATTTTCCCATCGATGATTTTCCTTCCACTTGTGTATACCAAGTAAATACAATAGTTTTTGCTATTTCCTTGTGCTATTTTATAAATTTCTTTTTTAGTTTAGCAACCAGTTACAAAAATAAATGAACAAAAACTCTTTTGTTTAGTTAACAACATTTCTTTAAGGTAAAAATAACTATAAAAACTAAACAGTTCTCGAAAAGTGGAACATCTAGTTCGGGTCATTGGACTTTCAATAGAGTTGTTTTTCAAATGCTAAAATGTAAATAGAAAATAGAAAAAGAACACACACAAAAAACTAACATTTGTTTAGAGGTTTTTGTTCTATTGTGTTGAGTTGAGGTTTTAAAATGTTCTGGAATCCAAGTGTAAGAAAAACTTGTAGGTGGTAGACTGGAAGAGAGCTGCCGTCTTAAATGGTTTCCTATATCCGTTGCACCGTTGACTTAAAGTAGTGGTTTTTAAAAAAGGATTTTTACTTTAGTGCTTTTAAAGTGTTTAAGTGCGAGCATACTTTTAGGCTGTTTTAGATAAAAGTTTTGTAACAATAGTGTTACAATATAAATGTGTTTTTTTGTAATAAATAATACTAATAGTTTTTTTAGAACTTTTATATAAAATAGAATATATTTAATTTTAACAAAATTTAGCTTATCTTTCTCATTAAACCATTTAATCCAAAAATCATTAACATATTTTCAGTTGTTTAAATATCTTAACTTAATTATAAAGCATACCTTAAGGCTGACTTCTCTTCACCTTACTCAAGCTTATCTTTGTCTCTTTAACCTTAAATTTTCTTTTGATATTTAATGAAATTCAAATGTTAAATAAAAGTATTTCTTTGCTGTTTAAGTAACTTTTAGTAGAGGTAATTAACAAAATAAGTTGCTCTTGCATATACTCATCAAGTTTTATGTTCACTCAACATTATTTGTAAACAAAAGTAAATAAAGGAAAACCTTTACGAGACACTGTTTTAAGAGGTATTAGTCTAATAGGCTTATCAACTTAACGGCAGACATATTGTGGTAAAATAACCAAAACCAAAGAAGACAAATATAAAAGCAAACAATGGAATAACGTTAATACTTGAAAAATAATGAAAAAATTGGGGATTTTTTAACAAAAAAATAAAAATAAAGGAAACCTCTTTATTAATGGCAGTAATGAAGCTTGTAATGTGGGGAAAATTATTAATTAAAAATAAAAATTAACCAGAGGAAGATCAATAATATTTGTTGTATCTTAAAATATTGTAACAGAAATGTTGGAAAACGGAAACGTAATAGATTTTCGGTACTATTTGCAACTAGGGTTCTATTAATCGATTTTCGAACAATCGACGTTTTGCTGAAAAAAATGGAACACTATTCCAAAGAGTCGAAAATTCGACTAACTAAAAAAGTCGCAAACTTGATAAAAATCGAATATGCAAGATTGTTCCAAAATGATTAAACTTTTAATTTATGATTTAAAGCCTTTATATATTATAATTTTATTGCAAAAATTAAAAAAAAACCGTTTTTATCATCAATAAATCTCGTAACCAAGTTTTTACATTAAATTCGGAACTAGGATGTATGACTTTTAAATTGTTTGCTTTTATTTTGAAACATTTGTACAATATAAATTTATTGAAAGTATTGGCTACTGTTAGCTAAGACCTTTTCCCATCTTCGCACTGGTTTCTCAAAGAAAGTCAACTCAAAATTTAAAAATTTTCAGTAGAGGCAAAAAACTTGTTTTCTTTTTAATCCATTTCAATGAAAGTTGAAGACGGATACAACTGTATTTTTTGGCGAAAGAGTAGAGAAAATGATGTAAGATTTTAACAGTGGGTAGATATAACCACTGTACATCGATTTCTTACAAAAAGTGAAAATTAAAAAAATTTTGAGTTGACTCTCTTTAGAGAACCAGTGCGTATGGATTCCGAGCCATAAGAACCGCTCATATTTGGAGGCCAAGAACAAATAAAGCCAATATCATTAGTCAGACGTGGCATGGTCTAGACTATAAAGCGGGTAAGGCAAAATTTCCCAATCACTTCATTCTAGAGATGAGCGATCCTGTGATTTTTGAAGAACGTCGTTCTCAGTGAACGTTCTTTTAAACAGTGATCGTGATCACGTTTTCTCTATGTTAATAACAATTATGTTAAGAAGAATACATTATGTATTATTTGCATTCTTAAATCTGCTCTTATGTTAACCAAAAACTAAATATGTTAAAAAAGGAAATTAACAGAATAAGCAAATGCAACAAACTAACAAATATGTTACTTAACATTTGATTTTATACACTGTGTTGTAGAAACAGTCATATATGTAGCTACTGCACGGATTTTCATGCATTTATAAATAAAATTATGCGCCTAAAAATATGCAGTAACTGTTGTTACCACTGAATGTTGAAAAATATAAAAGAACGACATTTAACAGTATGTTGGAAAATGTAACTGTTATTTGCTATATTCAGTAACTGTTGTTATCAGTGATTTTTCAATCACAGTGATTAATTCACAGGTTTCTGAATACTTTTTAACAGGTATTGCAACATGTGGCCGAGTGTTGTCATGATGGAATATTACAGTTATATGTCTAACGGCATATTTTCGGCCAATGCTCGCTTTAAAAGATTCAGTTGGGTTCAATATGAGTTCCCTGTGATGGTTTGTCCACATTTCAGCAGCTCATAGTAGATAGGACAATTTTGCTCCCACCAAATACAAAAAATTAAGTTAGCACCATGAATATTTGGCTTTGGTGTCAATTCAGCTGGTTGGCCGGGCTTCACATACGATCTCTTACGCTTCGCATTATCATAATGGATTAATTTTTCAACGCAAGGTCTATCGGCTTCCAAGCAAAAAAAACTTTGTGTTTACTCTATAATGTTCAATAACGAAGTGAGAATAAACAAGTAAGAGAGCTATATTCGGCTCTGCCGAATCTTATATACCCTTAACCAAATTATCCTTTAAAATAAAATTAAAATAAAAATTTTTAAAAATTTTTAAAAAAAAATTTTTCGAAATTGTTTTTTAAAAGTTTATTCCAATTTTAAAAAAAAAAAAAAAATTAATTTAAAATTTTTTGTGGAAAAAAATTCGGGTTAAAAAATATTTTCCCGATTTTGACCCATTGTAGGTCCAACTTACTATAGCCTAATATACATCGCTGCAATGACTTTGAAATATCTATCATTAGATATCCATATTGTCTATATTTATGACTTAGTAATCGAGATATAGATAAAAAAAGGCCAAAAATAGAGGATGTCTCGGATTTTTGCACATATCTCCATTATTTATGGACGAATTTTGCTGATTTTAAATAGGAAACTTCTCGAAAGCATGTCTGACAGAATTATTGAAGATTTGGATCCCGAAGATATCTGGGGTCTTCAGAAAATTGATTTCAACAGACAGACAGACGGACATGGCTTAATCGACTCCGCTATCTATAAGGATCCAGAATATATATACTTTATAGGGTCGGGAAATTATATTGTGGAAATTATAAACGGAATGACAAACTTATATATACCCTTCTCACGAAAGTGAAGGGTATAATGACAGATATGTTCCCTTCAAAATGACATATAAATTATTAAAAATAAAATCCGCGTTCAAAATATACGCCATATATTGTAAATCCCGTTTTTTTTAAGTCATACACCCAATAGAAAATGTTCAAGAGTCGACTTTTCAAAAATCAAATACATAGTGACAACCCGCTGATTTAATATGGACTTTTGTAAAAAAATGGGTGTGTGAGACAATATAATTCTTTAAATATCTTTTTAATTTCATTTAAGAACCATTTTTACCAAAATATTGTTATATTTTTTTTGATACATAAACATTACTTTATGTTCATTAAACTTAACTTCTCCTTTTAAATATTAAAAAATTTATCATAAAATACTTTTACAAAAATCAAATATTTGTGTTAAATATTTTTAACATGTAACTCTTCATTGAGTAAAATACAAAAAGTTTCAGGCCTTTAGCTACAATAAATATTGTTTGATTGTTGTGCAAATACATGTAGTACATATATAAATTTCATGTAAAATTCCATTTCATCAAGCAGACGCAGACATCCAGAAAAATATATTTAAAATATTCAAAAAACGCATTGATTGTATTGATTATAAATTTTACTCATATCGTCATAGACAATCAAATATTAAAGTTTGGAAAATTTGTATAAATGTGTAAGAGAAAGAGCCATTTAAATGAAAATCCTTAAGGCTATAAATTTACACACAGACTTATTATAATTTCAATATCTATACAATCATATGTATGTATGTAGTATTGAGAAGTTATCAAAAGAACACAACCATAGATTTCCGCTTTAATAAATTTTACAACGTTATAAATGTATGAGTATATAAGTATTGTAGTCACACATATATAAATAGATACCCTGCAGTTTCAAAACTACTGCATTACGTGGAAGTAGTTTAGTAATGACTGGCTTATATTCCGACGAATATTAAATTATTTATTAGGAATCTGCATGAGTTTATTATAATCTCAACCTACTGATTCTGATGAATATATTAAGACCACTGAACTATGAATGTACACTAGATACTTTTCTAACCCAAAGTAATGCAGGTAGTAGCTCCACCTTAAAATCTTCGAGAAAATAAGCAACTATAAAGTTGATACAAAATTAAAACATGTCTATCTCTCCAAAACACTATTATAATTTTAAATTATTTTATTATATTCTAAATAAAACATTCACAAAAAACATTATTGACTAATTGTAATGCAGAAGGTGTCAAATGATATCTGTATAATAACATACCGTGTTAAGTGAATAGCCTTATAAGTATATTGGTGGGTAACTAGTGGTAATTCCTAGTACTAAACTTATTCCTCAACACAGAACTAGTTCTATGAACTACAGGGTCTGTAATGGTCTCCATATATAAGTGTGATTGAATGCATGTGCTTGAGAAACTGTGAGAGTGAGCAAGAGTGTAATGAAATAATAATATAGAGTTGTATCTATTGGCATCTTGTATGCAGACAACGAACTATGGCTGCAAGCATTAAACAAATATATAGACACATTTTTTCCTTTTACTCTCTTTCTAGTTTTTGGTTTCCTGTAGTAGTAAATTTAACTAGTAGTGTGGCATTTTAAAGCGAGAATTGTTAGTTCAATGTTGCAATTGTGTGGCATCAATTGCATTCATGTAGAAGTAATAGAATTGTGGTAAATATAGGGATTTGCAAATTTAATTTGAAAAAGAGCATATAGACTATTAGTTTGCTTTTAAAGTATGTAAAGCCTTAAAATAGGCAGTAAATATGTTACTTCACAACAGGGATGTAATATTTGAGAAGATCTTACTTTTTTTTCGATACTATTTCATATTCAAAAATGCCGTACTACTTTCGCGAGTCATTTGATATATTCAGACTAACATTTTTATATGGACACCATTTTTTTTTTTTTTTTTTTTTCAAAATTTAAAAAAAAAAAAAAATTTTCAAAATTTAAAAATAATAATTTTTTTTCAAAATTGTTTTCAAAAATTTTTTATTTTTATATTTACTAGTGAAAAAAAATGTATGTCAAAAAATTTTTTTTAAAAAATATTTTTCCCGATTTTGACCCTTTGGTGGTCCAAATTACTATAGCCTTATATAGATGGACTGTGAAATATCTATCATTAGATATCCATATTGTCTATATTAATGACTTAGTAATCCAGATATACTAGATCAAAAATAGGTCAGCCATTTGTGGCCCCGATATATTGATGTATTAATCAAGTTTGTAAGTTATTTTGGGTCTCCAGAAAACTGATTTCAACAGACAGACAGACGGACATGGCTTAATCGACTCCGCTATCTATAAGAATCCAGAATATATATACTTTATAGGATCGGAAAATTATATTGTGGAAATTACAAACGGAATGACAAACTTATATATACCCTTCTCACGAAGGTCATGGGTATAAAAATCTTGTATTTGCTATAGAAAATCTTATACATAACAGTATTTTCTGTAAAATTTTTGTGTAACAGTATTTACTTTATATAGACGATTTTTCAAGTCAATTTTTAAACAATCTCTGAAAGACGGGAAATTGTGCTTCCTAACCGAATATAAATCGTGTCATTTCACAAATAATATGTGAATATTTTGATTTTTTAGATTTTTCGACTTTGACTTCTTTTCTTTATAAATATTTATATGAAAGCATATATTTAATATATTTACTATATAAAGACATTTTTGTCCTGAATACAACAGTATTTAAGTTTTTCAAATCCATTGAAAATTGTTGCACCTGCTTGACTTTACCTTCACAACTACGTATATAAACTTCCATTAATTTTTCTTATCACCGCCTAAAACTATACTATGGAAAACAAATTTCATAGCTACACCATACAAATCATAAATACTTTGTAAAAACTGTAATAACTTCCACAATCTTCAAGCGATTTTAATAAAATATATCTTGTTTAATTAAAATTAAAAATTCACTTTAAAAATATGTAAATTCTCTATTTAACTGAAAAGGAAAATCTTCAAAAACTGGCACCAAAACAATAAAAATTAACAACAAAAAATAAGAAAATCAGCACTAATTTCAAGTGTTCATAAACAATTTAAATATAAATAAAAAGCAAATGCCAGTTAACAGATATACTCAGAACATTAAAAACTAAAGCTTTACCAACCATATACTTTTCTTAACTCTTTCTATAATATTTAAGAAAATCTTTAAACCAAAATAAAATATAAAATAAATTTTAAAATACCCTTTGGCTGTAACGCAAAAAAAAAAACAACCAACTGTGATTGCTAAATAATGTAATGGAGTAAATTTTCTTTTATTAAGAAAAAATTTAACATTCATTTAACACACATGCAACAAAAAAAAAACAGCAACGTCGAGTAGTTTGGCAAATCTGTAAATTTGTATTTTGAATTTATGCAAATTCTAGAGTTGGTAGGAATTTTAAAACCAAAAAACTTGCAAACAAACATGAATACAAAACAAAGTTTGAATGTATGGAGTTTTTACTACAAGTACTTTCCATGCATGAATGAATAATTTTGACAGTTTACTATATAGACAACATTTGCATTTACCAAAAAAAAAAAAATATTTTTTTTTACTACTTCTGTCCTTCTCATTTACACAAATAAAATTTTTGAGAATGAAAAATAAAAAATTCAAATTGTAGCACTATTTAACATTTTCCATATTCAGTTAACGTTTCCGTTTTGTTTTGTTGCATGATTTTTGTTTTCTCGTTTTAAATAATGTTCGGAATTTGAAATGTTGTTAAGTAAATTTTCATATAGAAAAATTCAAATTATTTAAAATTCAAAACATGCTGCAAATAAGAGCATTATTAAATCACGAGTGTGTAGGAGTGAAAAAACAGATTGCTAAAAAATAAGGTTAAATCCTTGAAAATGTGTTTTTTTTTCCTATTTCTTTAACAGTTTTCCTTGTCAAAAAATCCTTGGTTGGTTAAGGAAATCCTTTTGTTTTTTGTTTTTTTGCAAAGTAACGGAAGTGTTTGTTAAATTACTTGCTTTGTTGTATGCTTTGGCAATTTCTTCGTTGAGGTTATTTTTGCTGTCAAAGGGTAGCATTGCATTATTGAGTGACATCACTTGGTAACCACTTGCTGGTAATGTTGTGACACTTTTTGACATTTTGAAGTGTTTGGTCAAAGAAAAAGAGCTTATGATATCATTATAATATGTGAAGGGTTCATAAGGTCATGGAAGGAAATTGATTGATAGTTAATTAAGTATTTATAATTGATGAATGAGGGACAGTATATTAAAAGAAATATTCAATAATTTCTACGATAATATGAGAGACTTAAGTATTAAAAGAATTGAACGAGTAATAAGATAGTGCAAAACATGTGTATAACAATATTTTCTATAGAAAATCGTGTCTACAACAGTATATTCTGTAGGAAATCTTGTGTATACCAGTGTTTTCTATAAAAAAAACTCTTGCTATCCCTTTTATGTTCGATATTTCAACAATACAGATAGTATTTTTTTCACCCCCAGAGTGAACATTTAAATCTTTTACTAATTTCAATAGAAAACTCTGTTATACAGAAATTGTTCTATAGAAAAAACTGTTATACACAAACGTTTCCATAGAAAAAACTGTTTTACAAAAATGTTTCTATAGAAAAAACTGTTATACACACATTTTTCTATAGAAAAAAATGTTATACACACATTTTTCTATAGAAAAAACTGTTATACACACATTTTTCTATAGAAAAATCTGTTATACACAATCTTTTCTATGGAAAAAACTGTTATACACAAATTTTTTTATAGAAAAAACTGTTATACACAATCTTTTCTATTGAAAAAAATTGTTATACACACATTTTTCTATAGGAACAACTGTTATACACACAATTTTCTGTAGAAAAAAACAGTTATACACAAACTGTTTATAGAAAAAACTGTTATACACAAATTTGTCTATACAAAAAACTGTTATACACACATTTGTCTATAGAAAAAACTGTTATACACACATTTTTCTATAGAAAAAACTGTTGCACACATATTTTTCTATAGAAAAAACTGTTATACACACATTTTTCTATAGAATAAACTGTTATACACAATATTTTCTATAGAAAAAAAACTGTTATACACATTTTTTTCTATAGAAAAACTTTTACACATAAGTTTTTCTATAGGAGAATCAATTATACACATCATACACACGATTGTATCAACTTTTCCATGCCTGATTTAAACTGACGCCACTGTCCATTAGATCGTATACTTAATATTTATTTTCATCGCATTTTTTTTTTTTTTTTTGTAAAAAACTAAGTATACTTTTAGGAGCTTTATTTAAAAGTTTACCATCAAATTAATTAATACAATAATTCAAGAAAATATAAAATTACAGTGCACTCGCGGTAACGTGAACACCGTCTAACGTGAACACCGCCTAACGTGAACAAGCTTTTGTTTACATTGACTACTCTGTAACGTGAACAAACTCAGAAAGCTCTATAACGTGAACAATTTATTTCACTGCATTTGTTTTCTAAGCATGTAGACAACACTCAAATACTTACATTAAATTCGATTTTTAAAGTTTAGGGAATCTCCTTATATTAAAAATGTGTTTGTATCCTCTAAATTAATACTTTTTTTGTATGGCAACGAATGAGTAATTTTATTTGCTATGTAATTTTATTTCAATGTATATTTTCTCGTTTTGTATTGCATTTTAATCATTAATTTTTGTTTTATATTTTAGTAATGAAAAGAATAATGAGAGAATTTCACGTTCAAGAGTGTAGAACACAGGTTTATATTATGAAATTTTATATTTTTTCCATGAAATTCGACAATCGCTAACGTGAACAATTTCACTAACATGAACTCCCTTGGTTTTAATTAGTTCACGTTACCGCGAGTGCACTGTATATCAAATAATATAATTAAAATAAATATAAAGGAACTTACCACATTTTGTTGGTTTTATAAGCCTTATTTATACCTGCAAAGAAATATAATTTGTTTTTAATTAAAATTAAATATGTAAAATATCACACCAAAAAAAAATAAAACTCATAATTGTATAGGTATACGAATTAAATTTGTTATACAGTAATTTAATTTCAACTTTCAATAGACAAAATTATTTAAAATTCTTTTGACAAACTACATTAGTTTGTCACATTTAGCTCAACACTTTTGTATTGCAAATTGATTTAAAAAATATTTTTTCAATATTCCATTGTATTCATACTTCTTATCGTTTTGTAAACAGCCACCTCCCTCTCAGTGAAAACAGAACAGAATTCGATCATTATTCATTGCAAAGAATTTTTGCTATTGTAATGCATAAATAAATTCACAAACTTTAAAAGAACAGTACAGAAAACAATACCAATTCATTAAAGTTGTTCGTATGTACAAATTCTGTATTGTTTGAATATGAATTTTTGAATGTACATATTCAAACGACGTAGAAAAATAAGTACGGCTGTTCACAGATAAACTGCTAAACAGAAAAATACACCCTGATTCGAAATTTATTTGAAAACTGAGTAATTTTTATACAAAATTTTAAAATAAATTTTCTGTCCGTATTTCTGAATCAGCCCCATAAATACAGAATTTATTATTGTTTATATTGGTTATACTCAAAGTATGGTAATTTAAGCTTTTGTTAAACTTTTTTAAAACTCTTTACTTTGAACTGTGATTACTACAACTGTTTGTATTCATGCATAAATTTTCATTTAAGCACATAACGAACAATTTGCAAGTATCTGCATGATGACTGTAAACAAAGCAACAAAAAAATTAAAAGTTTTTTTGTTGTCATCTATATTTTAACAATCTACTCAATGCAGTAAAAGGACAAGAAAATCATGGATGTATATAAAAACAAGTAAGAAAGTATGGTCGGTCAAGCTCGACCATATAATACCCTACACTAAGTAAATGAGCAAAAACATTTTTCTTTCAAAATTTCAATAATTTATATTCGTGAACGATTTTTGGAAGTGGGCCTTATATGAGAGCTATGACCAATTATGGACCGATCACCATGAAATTAAGTGGTGTAATTAATGTCTGTATGAAAGTTATTTATGTTGCATTTTATGTGTATACCAACATTTTTAAGAGATTTATGCTCGTTAAAGTGATTATCGGAAGCAGGCCTTATATGGGAGCTATGACTAATTATGAACCGATCATAATAAAATTTGGTGACATGAATTCAGTATATATAAAACTTATTTGGAGAAAAACTTGTGTAAATACCTATATAAATTAAACATTTATGACCGATAAAGTCCAATTTCGGGAGGACATTTGTATGGGGGCTAGGTGAAATAATGAACCGCTTTCAGCCAGTTTCAATAGGCTTGGTCCTTGGGCAGAAAAAATTATATGTACCAAATTTTATTGAAATATCTTCAAGATTGCGACTTGTACTCTGCGCACAAGGTTTACATGGACAGCCAGCCAGACGGAGGGACCGACGGACGGACGGACATCGTTTAATCGACTCAGAAAGTGATTCTGAGTCGATCGGTATACTTTAAGGTGGGTGTTAGACTAATATTTTTGGGCGTTACAAACATCTGCACAAATCCAATATACCCTCCCCACTATGGTGGTGTAGGGTATAACTATTAGGGTAAACACAATAAGAAAATTGAAGAAAACTTAAAGATTTTTTTCAAAATAAACAATAATTTTAAAAAAATTATTAAAATTTGTAATTTTTCAACAATATTATTCTTAATTTATAAAACAAATGTGCGCAACAGAATATATTTTTGCAAAACTATTTAAATTTTCAAAAATGTTTATCCTTTAATTGATCACCAGCATAATATGGCAGCATATTCCTAGACTTTGAAACAGTTGTGTCAAAGCGACAACAAAAAAATTATAAACGAAACAAAAAAACAATACAAAAACTGTTAAAATGGTAACAGCCAACCCAACCAAATGAGGGTCTTAAATTACTGTATTTTGTGTGAATACGAGCATAAAAGAAACATACTGTATGAATATTATGGTCAACATTTGGTTAAACCATTTATAACAAATGATTGTTTGTTGTCTTTCACTAAAATGTCTTTAATACGTATAACAGTCATAATAAACAGTAAGGGGTAGAAATATGGTAGCAAAACAATTTATTGAAATTTATGTCACCTACAAAAAGGTTACTATTTATGTTTCAATATAATTTTTTAAATTTGTATACAACTTTTTATTGTATCTAACAATGTTTTCCAGTATTTTCTATAGAGAAATTAGTGTAGTTGTTTTTCTTTAAAAAATATTGTGTATAAACTGATTTTTCTATAGAAAATTTTGTGTATAACAGTTTTTCTATAGAACAGTATGTGTATAACAGTTTTTTTTCTATAAAAAATTTTGTGTATAACAGTTTGTAATCTTAGCTTTTCAACATTTCAACTGAATACATTGTTCTTTGGTACGTATACTTAATATCAGAGACCGAAAATAACGGGTTCACTTTCATTTCTATGGTAAATTCACATTCGCAGCCATTTAAAAATAATTTTTGTTGTTATATCACTGAGATAGTGATTTATTAGAGAACATTTTAGGTTAGGGGTTGAGAGAAACAGAAAAGAAACAAACACAAATAATCTAGATGAGTGATTTATAATTAATTTTTTTCGTAAAGGTCAGCTTGTGACTTTTATTTGCGAACATGAAAAATAAATCGCAAAAATTCCTTTGATGCAAATCAAGATTAAATATATTAAATTTATAAATCATTGAATGTAAAATTTTTTCCCAAAAATCTACAATTTCTTTTTGAAATTGCATTACTACATATTCATCATATTTTTTCTATAATTTGTTAAAAATTACTAAAAATATGTTATTGTATGTAAATAAAAGAGAAGTAACAGTTATTAAGATCAAGAACAAGTGAATTGTTTGTCTCACATCGAACCATTAAAAAACAACAAAAAATAATAAAGGCCATACGAAACCATGTAAATAAAAATCATTTTATAACTGTTATTTTGAGTGATTTATTTTTATCACCAAAATATAAATCACAACTTGGGTTTTTTGGTAAATGGACGAGTTATTTTCGATCTCTGCTTAATATTTATTTGCTTCATATTACTATTGATAAAAATTGATGTAGACTTTTAGGAGCTTTATTTATATGTTTCTACAAATTGGCGCGAAGCTATGGCGCATATTCAGAAATCATAACTAAAGTCGGAACTACTAAAACAGAAACTAAACAAATAGTTTATAGATACAAGGTGGCGCAAAAGTAATCCTCCTATCAGAAAATGCTATAAATTTTGCCGATTATTGGTCAAATAAATAGTCAGCAACATTCCGCGTTCTGGAGCAGTGTAGCGTAACATTGTTTATTAACGTGTATTTCGCATGTGTCTACTACACAAATGTCAAAACAGAACTGACATTAGGAGCCAATCGCAAAATTTATAGCATTTTCTGATAGGAGGATTACTTTTGTGCCACCTTGTAGTTGTAGATCTTATTCACAATTCATAATTAGCTAGCTACTGCATTTCTTTCTCTGTGTAACAGTTATTTCTATAGAAAAATTTTGTGTAAATACTCTTATCCACAACAATTTTCTATAGTTCAACATATTTTCTATAGTAAACATTGTACATAACAGGCTTTACTATATAAAATATTGTGTTAAACAGTTTTTTTATAGAAAATTTTGTGTGATCTGTGATTTCCAATATTTCAGACTGAAACCACTGTTCATTGGGACGTATACTTAATATTTATCTGTTTCATATTACTTTTGATAACAATTTACAATAACTTTTAGGAGCTTTATTTATATGTTTCTACAAATTGGCGCGAAACTATAGAATTAAAGGGAAGTTAAGGCAAGTAAGCAATAATTCGGGGAAATATATAATTATTTCATATTAATATAAATTTAAAGTGTATAACACTTTCTTCGTATATAACAGTTTTCTCTATAAACATGTTTGAGTATAACAGTTTTTTCTATATAAAATATTATGTATAACAGTTTTTTTATATAACAGACTGAATAATTAATTTTAGAAGTCTACGAATTTCTACGAATTTCTACGAATTGATAAACGTGTATAAAGACGCTGAGTGACTATTCGAACCGATGTTGTTATACATTTTAAATAAATAAAGAGTTGTTACAAATTTTAAAATTCAAAAGTATCCGGTTTATTTAAAGGAAATAAACCAACGTTTTAAAAAGGTTAAAAAACGTAACAATATTTATGTTTTAAGAAAATGCAGCCGCGATGTATCTGCAGAGTAAATTTGTACGAGCTATTCTAAGCTCGTTCAATTTTTTTTTTTTTTAATTTTACGAATGTCATCCAAATATTGGAATACTATTTGAGCAGTCATAAATATGTTGATTATGCGGCAATCCTGATAAAATTTTCCACAAATTAGTTCTAAGTACTCTGAAATTATACATTTGTCCCCAGTCCCCATACAAGGTCCTCCTCAGAACATAACTTAAACATTCATAATTGTCTTATAATAATTAATATCGTGATGAAGTTGGTCCACAATTGACCCCTATATCAGACAAATATTTTATTGTCACATATTGATTCGGCACAGCCGAACGATCGATGTGGTCACAGACATTTTATATTGCATGATTATTTGAAAAGATTTATCAGAGCCCCATGCCAGAATCCTGCTATTTGTATCTGCTCCTCTGTTTATTGTAACAAATTGTCTTGTTTATATTGTTGTTGTTTTATCTGTAGCAATCATGTTCACATTCACTATGGCAACTCAAATTGGCAGTCATATGCAAAGTGACAATATGTGCTTCAGTGTGTTAGGGGCATATGGAGTCATATATATGTATGTGTTGACTCCACAATGTGTTGAGTAGTTGATATTGTTTGCTACAGTGCTTATAGTGTATTCATAATGGCCTTAAATTTGTATTATAGAGGTAGAGGTTTAATTTCCGAAATTTATGCTAAAATGCCTTTGGAGGCGCATTAATCTGAAATTAATGGTTTATTTTTGTTTTATTAATACTGTGTATATGATGTTGAATTCTTTTTTTCCATAAACAGTTAATTGTTGGTCAGAGGTTGTCTAGTAAATATTGAAATATCTATTGTTTACACAATCATTATTATATTTGCTGGCTTCTAACAAAACAATATAAAACATATATATAAACAACAGTATAAACAAAAGCCATGCACAAACACTTATCTTGTTACAAACAAGCAAATTATTTTGGCAAATTTCATATATGTTCCTACATACTTACTTACACACATGAATGTATGTGGATGTATGTATGTAGTTATGTTTATTTAGTTTTCTGTTTAAATTGTTTATATTGTAATTAATTTAACGGATATTATGGGAGTCTTGATGATCATATTTTATAAATTTAATGAGTTTTGTTGTTGCTGCTGTTCAGTGATGTGTAATTTACCTCCGGTTTAACAGATACCAAACGGATATTGTTACCAACACTACCTCAAACACCCAGCTTTTGTTTATTCTGGTTTATATTAGTGTATGTGTGTGTGTGTTTTGATCTAAGGTGGGTGTAATTTTGTGCGTACAAGTTTGTATGCATGTGAGCTGGTCAAAGTCATTAATTTTTCTAAATAACAATAATAGAATTAAATTTATGTGCCATAAATTTAAACTCAATATTGTTTTTGTACACAATTTTACCACTAAATGTTTATGATATTGATACACATAAATATTGTTTTAATAAATTAAATCTTTATTAAAAATTTAATATAAAAGCATAAAAAATCTTGTTTATATTTTCCATTTTCAACAAACAAAATCAAGAAAGAGCCAGATTACACAGAAGCATTATATTTAAGGAGTAAAATTCTTACCATTTGCTATTTTTCATAATGCAATTTACTTAAAGTTTTCATTGCAAAGACTCGTTTAATGGCAGTTCTGTTTGCGAAATTCAATTTATGAAATAAATTTTCTGTAAGTTTATGGCTTTTAGTATTGATATGATTTTATATGAGCATACTAAATAATAATAAAAAAATAAAATTGCAAGTCTTTTTGTATACAAACTATTAAGTATATTCTCTGCCTTAAGGCTTATTGTGCACAGTATACTCTTATGATAAACTCATAAAATAAGATTTAAACTCAATTGTTAATAGTTTTTCTTATGAAATGTTATTATACTACTACCACTAAAGGGTATTGAAGTTATTATATATTGCTCATACGTCTGGTGGCATGTAACTATGTATATGAAAACTAAATTAATATTAAACATACGTCTGTGGTGACAAAAAAGTAAATATATTGGGTAATTCCAAATTTAATCGACGCAAATATAGAGTTTTAAGATAGCTAGTTTTGGATAGATAGTTTCTTACAAAAAAAAAGGTCAACTTAATTGTAAGTGTTGTGTGAAAATTATAAATTTGGATTTTAATGCGATCTTAGGGTAGGTTAGATTGATAAAAGGATACACCTATCTACCATATACATACGCCACATTGGGACTATTACCCACTCTCAAACCATGGATGAACTTTCCTTTGAAGTGTAGAAATTCAGTTTCTTCTACAATGTTTTTTAAGGTCCTCCCGTCAAGTTTGTTGAGGTGGGTTATGATCTGTATCAGTTCCGGCCCAAAGTACCTGTATCTTATTCCTGCAAAATCAATAAAGGCGCAGAGAAAAATTTCAAAGGTTTCGATATATTCCCCACATGTCCTACATTCATTAGATTCTGCACAGACTATTTGATATAGCTGTGCTCTTAAACCAGAGTGTCCTTTCAAAATGCGTACCACCCCACTATTCACGGACTTACTCATTTTGAGAAGTTCCCTCATCCTATCCTCGTTCGGGTTTATCCATAGTATTCTTCTGGTTCTGCCCACTATTTCACTAAACCAGAGAGTCACATGAGCTGCTCTTGTTCATTTTACAATTCCGCTTTTGTTGCCTACAGCGATTTCGCATAATCCAAATTTATCTCAACGAGTTCTCTTGCTCTGAAGATCGTTAGCTCATTCATTGCCCACAGGCAATGGGTTTTTATGTTATTCTAGTTTTTCTATAACAACTAACACAATTTTCAATAAAAATAAGTTAATTTCTTGTCTAGTCAAATAAAGGTTTTAATGCGAAATTAAACAAGTAAGAGAGCTATATTCAGCTGTGCCTAATCTTATATACCCTTCACCAAATTATACTTTAAACTAAAATTTAAAAAAATTAAAAAAAAAAATTTTAATTTTTTTTATTTTTTTGGAAATTGTTTTTAAAATTTTCCAATTATTTAAAAAAAAAATTTTAATTTAAAATTTTATTTTTTTTAAATTTATTAGTGAAAAAATTTATGCCAAAAAAATGTTTTTTGTGAAAAAAAATTCGGGTTAAAAAATATTTTTCCCGATTTTGACCCATTCTAGGTCCAACTTTCTATAGCCTTATATACATCGTTGCAATGGACTTTGAAATATCGATATTGTCTATATTTATGACTTAGTAATCGAAATATAGATCCAAAATATTGATTTCAACAGACAGACGGACATGGCTAAATCGACTCCGCTATCTATAAAGATCCAGAATATATATACTTTATGGGGTCGGAAATTACAAATGGAATGACAAACTTATATACACGCTTCTCACGAAGGAAAAGGGTATAATAAAAATGGACATAATCTAGTGTTTTACATATGAACTCGAAATTAATATTAATCATACGTCTAGTATGACAAAAGCAGAAATATATTATTTAAAGTCTTAACAGAAAAAGTTCTCTTAATGGAAATATCTGAATTTTATAATTGTTCTTAAAATAATTTCGTTATATTTTATAGTCTTTCAACACACCTGTTGTTGTGAGAAAAAAGATTAATTGTTACAACCAAATTTCTTTATCAAATAAATTATTAAATTGCGTTAAATGAGTTGAGAATATTGATAAGAGAAAATGTTCGTATCATTTCTTATTAATCTAAGAAACCTAAGAAACGATTTCTTATTAATCTAAGAAACCTAAATAAATAAATTTGCATTATGAATGCACTTTTTATTGAGAGTATCACTTTTGTAGTAAGAGATTTAAGTAGAAAAAAAATTTTCAAGGGATTCCCGGGAATATTTTTTTAAACATATTCGGGAAATTTCGGGAATTTCTTTATAAGTTTCCTTCTTAAAGTTATTTTCATTTCATGATTTGTTGCCAATTCACATTGTTATCATAAATATTTTCTATCTAGCAATAGAAATTCAGTTGACACAGAAGAATTACAGATGATTTAAATAGCCTAACTTTTGTCGTTCCAACTAAAATTTATCAGCCATAACAGAAAACTTCGTTTAGTTAGACTGAATCATTTGATTAGCGATAAATTCGATTATAACAACTAAAATTATTTTCTTTGCGTGACAAAAACAGAAAAAATTTTATTTAAAACAGGAAAATTAACATTTCAAGTAAGTCCAGAATTATTGAGATGCTTTAAACTTCAAAAATTATAAGGAAGAGTTTATATATGTTTATATACATTTTGATTTGAAAAAATTCTCTTTCGCAACAAATTACGCATTTTTTTTAAATTTAAAAAATTTTCTTCTTTTTTGAATGCAAATGGAAAAAGTCCGGGAAATTAGCAACCCTAAAAGTATCAAATTAAAGATTTTTTCATAAAATTGGGCTAGCTCAATAAATGAAAAATAAGTAAGAGAGCTATATTCGTCTGTGCCGAATCTTATATACCCTTCACCAAATTATACTTTAAAATAAAAATTTTAAATATTTTTAGGTAAACAAAAAAAAAAAATTTTCAAATTTGTTTTTCAAAATTAAAAAAAAAAAAATTTTCAAAATTTTTTTTAAATTTTTTTCCAAATTTTTTTGAATTTATTAGTGAAAAAAAAAATATGAAAAAAATGTTCGGGTTAAAAAATAGTTTTCCCGATTTTGACCCATGTAAGGTCCAAATTACTATAGCCTTATATAAATTTGCAATGGACTTTGAAATATCTATCATTAGATATCCATTAGATATATTGTCTATATTAATGACTTAGTAATCCAGATATAGATCAAAAATAGGCCAAAAATCGAGGTTGTCCCGGTTTTTTCCTCATCTCATCCATTTGTGGGCCAATTTTCTCCATTTTAAATAGCGACCGAGCCGGAATAATTCCCGATATATTGATGTATCAATTATGTTTGTAAGTTATTTGGGGGCTATGGAAAGTTGATTTCAACATACAGACGGACATGGCTATATCGACTTCGCTATATATAACGATCCAAAATATATATACTTTGTGGGGTCGCAAATGAAAAATGTAGAAATTACAAACGGAATGAAAAACTTATATATACCCTTGCCACTCATGGTGAAGGGCATAAAAATAGTTATAATTTGGTGAAATGTATGAAACGAAACGAAAACGTATTTGGATTCTCTCATACAAATTTAAATGATTTTCTCTCGAAATTAATAAATTTGGATACCCTACTGTCATCGATAAGCACATTCGTCCTCTCCTGTAGGCGGTCCAGTAATTCCAAAATAGTCTTTGTAGTATCGGCCCATACATGAGAGTTGTATACTATTTTCGGCAGGATACTTATATGTGGTGTAATTTCGTTTTAAAAAACCAGTGCACTTGAATACTTCTTTCGACACTTGAAAAATATGTCTAGTCTAGCGGAATTTACGGTGCATTCTCATGCCTAGAACATCAAGAGCTTATGATTCTCTGTAATTTCAAACATTTGTGTACCAGTTGTAGATAAAGGTTATGATTTGTTCCCGCAATAACAAATTGCTTTCCAAATCAAGTAATTTTTGGAAAATTTCAGTTCTGTATAATCTCAAACATTAAGCAACAAATCACGATTTCCTCTGTTAAAAAAAAAATTTGCATTTAAAACAATTTTTTGTTTTAGTTTTATGCTAAAGGTACAGAAATTAATTAATCCCACTGTTTTCTTGTTTTTTTGTTTTGTAGATCGAATCCACAGAATTTACTCTTTTTACTATCGAGTAAGCATTCCTGTTTCAATATACAAAATGTGTGATTTGCAGACAATCAATTCGAAATTACTCGATTCACAGAACAGGGGGCGGTGTTAATGCTATGTTGGATATTTGCTTCATTTAATTGTAAATACCAGATCTAACCTTAAACTTGACTAAATAAACTAAAACTATTTTAGTCAAATGCATAAATATTACCCACTGAATGATTTCATAACAACTTACAATCTAATATCTATTGCATTTAGATCTCAGCAATCAAATTCTACATATTGTAAACATTTTACACAACAAAATGTTGTTTTTAATAAACAAAACTCTCTTACAATTATCATACTGACCAAACAAACCATCTAAAAACTTTATTTATGCATAAAATTCATCCAAACCTTGTATGAATGCAATATGCAAAGGTAGTTGGCCCTTACTACAAGTATTACAAGTTATTTGAAACGATTTCAATAAATTTTCTCAACAATCGTAAATTTTCGCATTATTGCAGCAGAGTTCTTACTTATAGTCTAGTATAAGGTCTGCATACAATAAATTCCAGTAAAATTGTATTTAAAGTAAACATGTTCTGGCATGTAGTACTTACATATTTGCATATGAGTCTTTTCTAAATGCATATGCCTGCTTAAATGCTGATAATTTGTAGACTCCATAATTAAAAGCTATAAAATATATGTGAACATTTTTAAGGTGGACATCATTGTTTGCAGTTGAATAAAAGAAACATTTTAAAATATACATCCTAGACTTAAAAATATGCAAAATAAAATGAATTAATGAATTTATATGTATGCACGCAGAGAAAAAATATAGTTGTACATGTTTACCATAACCATTTCAAAAATTTTTCAAGTTTGTAACTATATTATGGTCACTGTTATTATGTATATTATTGTGGTAACCATAATATGTTTAAGTTACCATTCATATGATTGTAGTAATAATATATGAGGCCATCAGCGCAAAAGTGGTGTAACCCACAATTTTTTTTTATTGCTGTTCTGTTTTTACATACAGTCCTTACATTACCAATATCAATATAAAAGTGGGTTAAGCTACCTTTTGGTATTGAAAAGCAAAATCGTTTTTGCACAGAACATAATATAACAAAGTAATGTATCAAAAGTGGTGTAAGTTGAATATACCACTAAATAAATATAGGGTTTTCCAACAAGAGGTGTTATTTTGAAAAATTACACTTTTTATATAAATGATCGGATGTTTATTTCATAATAAAGAGGAAGGTATGCCGTAAATAATGAAAAACAATATCAGCCAAATGGCCACCACGACCACGCTTACAGGACCATATCCCTTTCATGAAAATGTCCATAACCAAATCGCAAAGTGGCTGCCCTATGTCCTCGATAGCCTCACGTTCTTTCTATCTTTGAGGTCTTGAATCGAAGCTGAGCTGTTGGAGTAGACCTTATCTTTCTCGGGGCCCCAAAGGAAGAAGTCGCAAGGTGTTAAATCACAAGATCTCGGTGGGCAATTGTGATCACCTCTTCGAGAGATAACAGGTCTGGAAACTTTTCCCGAAAAAGTACAATGGTTTCGTTGCTTGTATGGCACGTTGTCCAGATCAACATCATCATACTCTGACCATAAGATACGGAATAATGACGTTTGTGGAATGCCCAATTCCAAATAACGATGAGGAATTGACAAATCTGGGTTTACTTCAACACTTTGGGCTACAGCAGCAATATTCTCAGTTGTTCTTGAGCGACGTGCACGGGTTTTATTCTTCACATCACTAACTTGTCCCAACAGCATGAATTTGTACACCAATTTCTGTATTTCGGCCCGACAAGGTGCTTCACGACGACCCAAAAATGCTTTAGTTTTGCGAACTGTGACTGCAAGCTTTTCACCATTTTTGAAGTGAATTTTAATAGCTTCAATGCGTTGTTGAAGCGTGTATCGTTCCATTTTTAGTAATGGCGTAGTTTCTACTTGTCAAATGTCAAAGAATAAAAGCTTCAAAAGTGAAGCTACCGAAATACCGGGTGATTCAAAATAACACCTCTTGTTGGAAAACCTTTTAGTTTGGGTTTACACAACTTTTGCACTGATAGCCTCATATATGATTGGTTAAATCAAGTATATGTAAGTGGCAACCATTTTTATGATGTAATACTTCACTATATCTCGGATTATTGTTATCATACTCTGAGAACAACATATTATGATACAATGATTCATCATGAACATGACATGGCAAACATATATTTGTTTACTACAATCATATATATGATTGCTATTGTACAATGAATGGTAACATAAACATATTATAGTTACCGCAATCATATACATTATTACAGTAACCATAATATTGTTAAAAACTAATATTTTTTCTCTGGGTGTTGAATTAAAGGGGTTACATGTATCCCTGGGGATTATTAGCCACTACAACAAATTCTCTAGAAGAAACCTGATGACACCACGGATTTAGGAAATGTCAGAAGTATACAATCAGGACATTTTCAATAGTGAAGTGTCATAGAAAAAATATCATGTATGTGTGTTTTTCAATTTGTTTGTCCTACAGACATATTCATTTTCAATAGTGAAGTGTCATAGAAAAAATATCATGTATGTGTGTTTTTCAATTTTTTTGTCCTACAGACATATGACCAAATGTATGAAGTAGTCGGGGGTATCAAGAGATTTTTCATACGCTCAACTAAACAACTCAGCAACCAAGTATGAACATATTACATGAACATTTAGAAAGGCCTTTGAAAAACTTTAATTGTTTCACTTTTTTTATTATTAAATATTGTCCAAATAAATTACATTACAACAATTCCTTAATTTCTACCATTATCTCCTAATGAAATTTGTTATTAATCTCATTTATTGAGCTAAAACATACGACCACAAAAGATTGAATTGTTTCTGGTTGGTTTTATGTTTTTGATTTTTAACATCCGTTCCATTTAGAGATTTTTTTTAAACAAAGACATACTATTTCTGGAGTTCTTTATTTCATTACCAAGACCATTTAAGACGTTTGCAATTTTCTTTTTAGTTTTTTTTTGTTTATGACTTAAAACAAATTGCATTTCCGGCAAAATATTCTTTATTTACAGACAATACAAAAAATGTCATTTTAACAAATACCATTTCGAAAAAAGTATAGTAAATTTCTAAAGAAAGAGAAAAAATAAAGCAAACCAAAATATCGTTAACGGAAATTAAATCAAGGATAGACGGTCATACTTCATGGCAAGGAATTTAATCTTTTTTTTTTTTTTGTTAACATTTTTTAACAATCTGTTTTAGTTGTTTGCTATGTGTCCCTGCTTCGATCTTTTTTTCCTAATAAAATCACATTCCAATAGATTGCATTTTATAAAGTTGCCAAAATGAGCACAAAAAAAAGTAACGAATATATTCGTATAGAGTTTGAAATAAAAGCCAATTTTACACGTACAACACATTTGCCAGAAAACGACGACCATGTTAAATAGATACTACTGGCACAAGAACGAACAAGTATTATACTAAAATAAGTACATACATATAAATTTATGGGTATAACAGGGATGGCAAGCTAGTGGTACTAAATCAAATTAACAATAATATCCAAAAATATGGGTAAATGAACTTTTATAAGTACTGAAAAGGGAGATTTTCTACTAAGCTTCTAATGTCACAGTTTTATGATAAAAATGTAAATCTAAAAATATTCAAGGGGTGAATTGTTTAACATAAGTATCAAGCCATGTCAAGCCATGCCACACCCAGATATAAAAAATAGTTGTACATGTTTGCTGTAACCATTTAAATTTTTTTAACCATATTATAGTCACAGAAATTATTTATATGATTGTGGTAACCACAATATAGTAAATTTAAGATTCACATGATTGTAGCAATCATATATATCCATAAGTCACAACATAATATGTTAAATCCTTCATCATAAAAATGATTGTCATAAACATATATATACATATTTACTGCAATTGCTACAACCATATCAATTGTAACATTATCATATTATGGTTAGCACAATCATTTACATAGTTATGGTGACCATAATATTCTTCAAAAACTTGTAAAAATTTTGAAAGAGTTACAGTAAACTTGTACAACTATATTTTTTCTTTGCGTCAAATAGATTTCATACAAATCCGATTTAATTTTTTACTTTTCTATATTTATCACGGCCATTTCTGTGTTGTTTAAAGTTTCATTCATATAATCTAATGATTGCGTATGGTGAATAAAATATGAACAAGTATAACACTGTTGTTAAAATAACTGTACTATATATTTATTAAAAGAAACTAAGATTATTCTGATCAGTTAATAATTGGTATTAAAAATGCCATTAAAAGAGCTGAACCGCCACAAATTAATTTTTAAATTTTGTGAAGAAAATGCTAATAAAGCTATAAGTGACATTTTTAGACATTTTAAAGACATGGGTACCGAAAAAACGTGTATCTACAGGACAATACGCTTGTTTAATGCCTGTAATTTCAACAAATAGATATCTATCAGCGCCTAGTTACTTATGGAGTAAAAATATTTGGTAATTTTTACCCGTAGATACAGATTTGAAATTAATGTCAAGTTACCTTTTAGGTATATTTATCTGCTGGGTATTTTACACCATAGGTACCTATTTGTTGAAGTTACGTGCATAAGAATAACAAATCTATCGAAAGAAAATGTGTGAAATGTGGATCAGGTCGGAAATGTAGTTTGCATGACTCTAAAGTTCGGTCTAAACTTAAATCTGAAACAGCAGGTTGCAGTACGAAGTCGTATCGCCAATTGTGTAAGAAATATAATTGTGATAAAAATACAATTAAAAAACATTTAGAATCGATGGGAGTCCAGAAGAAAAAAACGGCACCATTTACCACTGAAAGATAACAAAAGTTTATTAACTGCAGGCTACGCGAATCTCCAGAAATTACTTTTCTTGATCATCAGAGTGCAAATGCGTGATGGATGACGGGTCATATTTTACCATCGAAGGCAATTAATGGCATCCAAAATATTATTTTGGGTCTTACAGTCACAAGAGGAAGACCTAAATTTATTCGGATGACAAAGTTTTGTTGTGGATTGTCATAAGAGAACGTGGCAACAGCGAACGAGTTTTTTTTAAAGATGGTTTAGCTGCAACTGCCCAAGTTTATGATGAAAAATGTCTACCAGTACTTAGCAATTTTATCGAAAAATACCACAGAAAAGAAAACATTTTTTTTTTTTGCCGGATTTGGCTTCCTTACATTACGTGAAGTCCTCAATAGAGAACTTGAAGAAAAAAAATGTAATTTGTGCCAAAGGAAATGAACACCCCTAATGTTCCACAGTGGCGACACATTGCATTTTTTTAGGCTTATTTAAAAATAACAGTATACGAAAATGGATACAGAGCCAAAAATATTGATTCCTTAGTTTTAAAAATAAAAATGGAGATAAAAACCATAAATACATAGGGTATTCAGAGGTCAATGATTGAACTACCAAAGAAAATTAGGAAAGTAAATCGCGACGGAGCCAATTTTTTCTTAAAATTTTACTTATCATCTAAACATAAAAAATAAATATAACTGAACTTAAAAAGATTTCTTTTAATGTGTTTTTTTGTCAATTTCATAATTGATCGTATTTTATTCACCATACGTAAGAAGGATTATTTTCATCTGATACAAAATCGATTTCTAACCATTCAATCAATTATATAATGAGTACTGTTTAGGAAATTTGTGTACTTTTTGGGAGCATTATCTCGACTAAATATATTCTATATAATCCTATCATGCACCAGAAGTTTGCAAAGCTATAAGTTTCGTCATCTATTATCACGCAATTATAGTATTGTTTTTCTTAGAAAATTTTGCTATTGAACATCAGGAAAGTCAATCCGACAACGACAGAAATATGAACAAAAAATCAACTTCTAGAAGATTTTGTTATTGTAGTTTTAAGATTAAGGTATAGAAAATCTTGTATGTAACATAATTTCCCATAGAAAATCGTATGTATAATAGTATTTTCTATAGAAAACCTTTTATAATAATATTTTCTATACAAAATCTTGTGTATAACATTATGTTCTGCAGGAAATCTTGTGTATAACAGTGTTTTCTATAGAAAACCTTTTATAACAGTATTTTCTATAGAAAACCTTTTATAACTGTATTTTCTATAAAATATTTTGTGTATAACAGTTTAATCTATAGAAATTGCTTTGTATAATAATAGTTTCTACAGAAAATCTTGTACACAACTGTATATTCTATAGAAGACCTTTTATAACAGTATTTTCTATAGACAATCTTTTGCACAACTGTCTATTCTATAGAAAATATTGTGTCTATTAAAAGTGTTGTGTATAACAGTATTTTCTATAGAAAACCTTTTATAACAGTACTTTCTATAGAAAATCTTGTGTAATAGTATTTTTTGAATATAACAGTATTTTCTATAAAAAATCTTGTGTATAACAGTTTTTTCTGTAGAATATTTTGTGTATAACAGTATTATATATAAAAAAAATATATGTATAACAGTATTATCTATAGAAAATCTGGTGTATAACACTATTTCCTATAGAAATTGATGTTTATAACAGTATTTTCTGTATAAAATCTTGTGTATAGGAAACCTTGAAAATGATTTAAAATTTGAAAATTTTGTAACTCTAAAGGTGGAAAAAAGTACTATTTTACAGAAATTTAATTTTCCATCTCTGATGTGTATCTATTTGCTACACTCTTTTCTAACTTTATTTTATGCTACTCTATTCTACCATAATCAAATCATTATGACCTTTATAGAGTTGTTATGTGTGGAGAATATAACATTATTTACTCTACTCTACGTTATGTTCTAGTCTGTGCTGGATTTTTAACAAAATTCCACCAAATAATAAAAATGAAAGGGGATTTAACGTGTGAGCATATATGAGTAATAAAAACAAATTTTTATTTAATTTTGAACATGAATGACTTTTTTTCTATATACATATATACATTAGATGCTTATCATTTAATAATATCATTAAACTTTTAAAGACTTTACAATGAAACTTAAATCTTTAGAATAAAATATAAGACACAATTTTTTGCGATAAAGAAAATTTATAAATTAAATGAGCTACTTGTATTTTGGCTCAAGTTAATTTATATTTGTAATAATGTAAATAATACATTGAAAAACTAATTGCAATACACACATATCAGAGTAAAAAAAGTAATAAACACTTTAATGATTACGTTACTTAAAGAATTGTTGCCTATCCTTAAGGTATGCTACTTTTATTGTCCATGAATTCTATACAATTTTCTTATCAGCATAGAACAAAAGTAATAACATACTAGAGAAAAATTACAAAATTAATAATTGTATGTGAACATATATAATAATTACAATTTTCAAATTAAATCAAAGACATCATATTAATTTAAATCTCAACAAGCTCTTAGAAAACTCTTAAAAACTTCTACAAAAACACTTCAAAGTACAAAAACAATTATAAATTTTAGTTAAAATTTCTTAAAAACATTTAAGCAACCCAGCAGTTCAAGCTGTGTTTCCCGAACTAGTGATTTTAGCAATCATTGGGGTCACAACTGGTTACAGAAAAGGACACACAGTGACAAGTGACTCTCTAATAGACTACTATTTATGGTGGTTAAAGTGCAGTACAAAAAAGTTAGTGACTACACCCTAGATTACTTAGACACACTAAAGAGACAATTCACTTCACGCTGGATTACTTGGGATGTATAAAGTAACCAATTGACTTCTCTCCGCAGTACAAATATCATGGCAAATCACCCAAAAATATATAAATTGGAGTCAGTTAAGTAATTATACATTAAAGAAAATTACAGTGTAAAAGGGATACATTGACTTCTTTAGAAGAACTGCGGAGGACAGCCTCTTGTCCTAGCTAACACCTGACATAAAAATGTCAACAGTTTTACAATGATCAGTTGTTTTAGTTTCAATTCAAAACAAGAGTAAAGCAATCATTTGAATTATTAAACAAGTATGTATTTAACGCTTAAGTATATAAATCATTTTTTGTTTTTTTTTTTTTTTTTGCTTCAGAAAAAGGACACTTTCTTCTAATAATATTTTCTTGCAAAAGCGATTAAATTATTGTCTATAAATGACTTGTAATAAGAAATTTGAATAAAAGCTAACAAAAAAAAAGACACATACAACCACTTACACTTCAGTGTCTGTAAAGTTTTTAATATGCTAAATTTTTCACAATGAAAAGTTAAAATTCAAAAGCAACTAACGAAAAAATTCATGTATGTATGTATATTGAAAACTGTAGATGAAAATGTATTTGAACAAAATGTAGATGATTTTGTAGCTGAAGATGCAAAAAGACAGACAGACAGACTTCAAGTATTTGTTGCTTTAACGACAGACACTTTTTAAACATTAATTTTATTTTTTATAATTTACTTTTTTCATTCTTGTGCAAAAAAAAAAAAAAAAAACGAAATGTATCAAGTATTTTATACAAACGAACAAAATAATAATATGTAAGAACGAAAGAATGAAAGCATACACGTATCAGGGGAACAAGTCTCGACCGGAAAACAAAACATAACAAAAGCTAAGACCTTTTATTGTTGCCGCTGTTGTCGCTGCTGCTTTTGGTGCTTTTAAGGGCAGCAGAGCCCCCAAAGCTGTGGCAGTCGGGGTCAGTCTTGGTATGCGTAAGAGACATTAAATAATTTATAGACAAAATGGTGATAAATTTATGAGCAAATCTTTAACGCTACATTTAACGTTTGTTTTCGCCGTCATACATGAGGAACGAAGATATTACTATACATAATTGCATAATAGAGTGTAAATAAGATAAAAATTGAGAGAATAGATAGTTTGGAAAAAAAATTAATAAGTTTTAGAGGGCTATTTTTGCTAATAAATACTATTTTATACAAAAATACATCAAACAAATAAATTAATAATAAAAAAACATTTTTAAAACAAACTTTTATTGAAATGATCTAAAAAGAAGAAAATTAACTTTAAATTAAGTAAATCAAACAAAGTATTTATTACTCACAATTAAAAGCTTGTCGCGATATTTTTATGATAATGAACATGTCGCGACAAGCTTAAAAATTATATAATGTAATAAATAGTTTGATTTAATTTAAAGTATTATTCTCTTTTCTAAATAAAAGTTGTTTTAAAAATGTTTTTATACCCTTCAACTTCGTGAGAAGGGTATATATAAATTTGTCATTCCGTTTGTAATTTCCACAATATAATTTTCCGTCCCTATAAAGTTCATATATTCTGAAGCCTTATAGATAGCGGAGTCGATTTAGCCATGTCCGTCTGTCTGTCCGTCTGTCTGTCTGTTGAAATCAATTTTCTGAAGACCCCAGATATCTTCGGGATCCAAATCTTCAATAATTTTGTCAGACATGCTTTCGAGTAGTTTCCTATTTAAAATCAGCAAAATCCGTCCATAAATAACGGAGATATGAGCAAAAATCCGAGAAAACCTCTATTTTTGGCCTATTTTTTGTCTATATCTCGATTACTAAGTCATAAATATAGACTATCCATATTGTCCAATGATAGATATTTTAAAGTCCATTGCATCGATGTATATAAGTTTATACAAAGTTGAACATACAATGGGTCAAAATCGGGAAAAATATTTTTTAACCCGAATTTTTTTTTTCACAAAAAACTTTCTTTTGTCATACATTTTTTTCAATAATAAATTAAAAAAAAAAAAAATTAAAAATTGGAAAAAACTTAAAAAACAATTTTGAAAAAAAATTAAAAAAAAAATTTTTAAAAAAATTAAAAAAAAAATGTTTTTAATTTTATTTTAAAGTATAATTTGGTGAAGGGTATATAAGATTCGGCACAGCCGAATATAGCTCTCTTACTTGTTTATTATTAAAGCGTATATGTATTCTGAAATTACGTTGAAAATGCTTTAAAATTCATCTCCGAATTTTTGAATTTAATTTCTATTTTTGTCCAGGGTTAGTTATATAATTATAATTTTAAATTTTTGAAATTTCGAATATAATATTGCATTGTCTCCTGGTGTACGAAAATTCAGCCTATCTGGGCTACGAGAACTGGTTCAAAATTCAGTTACATATTTTGTTAACATCATTATTAAAAAGCAAATCTAAAGAAAACAAGTAAGAGTTCTATATTCGGCTGCGCCGAACCTTATACCCTTCACCAATATTTTTAGGTTAACATAATTAAAAAAAAAAAAAAATTTTTTTTTTTTAATTTTCATTCAAAATTTATTTTTTAATTTTTATTACTGATAAAACTTTTATGACAAAAAAAAATGTTGGTGCAAAAAATCGGGTTTAAAAGTATTTTTCTCGATTTTGACCCATTGTAGGTCCTACAAAGGTCCTTAAAATATATATATCATTAGATATCCATATTGTCTATATTAATGACTTAGTAATCCAGATATAGATCACAAATAGGTCAAAAATCTAGATTGTCCTGGTTTTTACCACGATTTTTTCGATTTTAAATAGCAACCGAACCGGGTCTATAGCGGGTATATTGATATATGAATCATGTATGTATGTTATTTGGGGGCTATATCGTCTCCGCTATCTACAACGATCCAGAATATATATACTTTGAGGGGTCGCAAATGAAAAACGTAGAAATTACAAACAGAATGGCAAACTTATGTATATCCTTGTCACTTGAATATAGAATTAAAATAAGCTATAACCGTAGATAAGCGTGTATAACTGTTTTTTC
Source organism: Calliphora vomitoria (assembly GCA_942486065.2). NCBI lineage: Eukaryota > Metazoa > Arthropoda > Insecta > Diptera > Calliphoridae > Calliphora > Calliphora vomitoria. Next base: position 45,940,965 of record OW818032.2, read on the forward strand.
TATATAAATTTTGTATATAACAGTTTTTTCTATAGAAAAATTGGTGTATAAAAGTTATACGTATAACAGTTTTCTCTACAAAACATGTGTGTATAACAGTTTTTTCTATAGAAAATTTAATATATATAATTTTTACTTTTTTTAATTTTGTTAACAACAGATTTTTCTATAGAAAATTTTATGTATAATAGTTTTTTTGATAGAAAGTTGTATGTATAACCGTTTTTTCTATTTCAAATAACAAATCAGCAGAACATAACTCTTTTCATTATCTAAAATTTTAATTTCCCTCCAAAAACATAACTTACTAATTAATACGTTTTCCTTTTCTTTACAGAACTTCATTGTACGAGGTTCCAGTCAACCAAACACAATGGCCGTATCGGTGCGTTTACCACCGGACTCTGGGCCCTACATAGAACACTATCTCATACAGTCTAATGAAGGCATTTTGTGCCTAGAAAGTTCTCGTTTTAAATTCGATTCCATACCCTCGTTAATAGCCCATTATGCCCAGTGTTGTGATGAGTTACCCGTACAATTGGTTTTACCGCGAGCGTTGCGCGAAGCCAAAAATCGTCAACAGCTGTCATCGTTGGCGCTGTTGGGTCAAGAGTTTTGGCGTTATCCTATGTCGAGTCCCAAGCAAAACGAACAAGAGGCTAATTTCTTAGATGCCAAATCACCAAATTCCATGACAGAAACAAGTGGTTTGGGCACCACCATTTTTAGTAATTCCGGCAATTCGAATTCAGGCGGCAATTTGCAGTCGCACAGTAATAAACTATTTAGTCCCATTACCAATGTAACGGGCCTATTTAGTCCTGGCACTCCTTCGGATACTACCAGCAGTATGAGTTCTTTCACCACCAGTGGTGGTCAACACATGCAACTAATGTCTCCCGAATCGGTGGATTCGGTAATTTTAACCATGTCTCCCGTGGAAATGAACAATCAGCGTAATGGTGTTTTAGGTTTAGGTGGTAATCCCACAGATATTATTAATACTTCAACAAATAATTTAAGTACTTTTAAGTCCAGCATAACGACACAACAAAATAATTTTAAAAATTCTACAAAAAATATCATTGAGCAGGAGATAAGAACACAAAGGCCCAAACCGCCAAACACTTTAAATTTGGATCTAAGAAAACCGCCAGCTCCTCCGCTACGCTGGTCCAAACCTCTATCACCCAACAGTCCCCTGCCCCCAGATGTAAGTGCAGCCAATAATTTTACCGTTACTACAACTGTTACATTTTCGGTGGATAATCCCACGACACCACAATTTGTGGAAGTAACCACTCCAGCAGCTAATAATGCTTTAACCTCGGTCATGAACTCCAACACTACGTTTCAGACCTTTTCGAAACGTCTCTCGCCCGAGGGAGAATGTAAAGACACTTTATCCTCACAAGGCTCATCGACCGGCAGTCGACATTGGCAATCACACAGCAGCAAGGATTCCACAAATAGTCAACGCAAAATATTGTCACCCTGTACACCAACTGGCAATATTAGTGGTAAATCGCGCAAGTCTAAATTGCGCAAAGAATCGAAACACTATCAGGAATCGGATATTTTGGAGAGCCCTGAAATCTATTGTCGCAGCACTTTACATGATAAGATCAGTGACTATGAGGATTTATGGTCACATGATCCTAGTGACAGAACTGGATTGCTGACTAGTTTTAAGCCGCCAGATGGTCAGCAAGGAAAACGACCAGATCTTTTGGCTGAAACACGTAAGTTTTATAAAAATTTTAAATTTTTATTCAAAAGAAAATTATGGCTTCTAAATATTACAACTACTTTATTTCTCTATTTCTAAGATTCAAACCAAAATAAAATTTTTAATTAGATCCCATTTTAAAATAGGGTTCAAAGTTTCCCAAACAAATTGGCAACTATAAAGATATCATCCAGCTTTTTACATGGGCTCAAAGTCAGCAATGATTTTTTTTCCAAATTTATTAGGAATTATTAAAAGTTGTTCAGAAATTTTGCCTATAAAGCCATATTTTCCTGTTCTTAGTATTACACATTAATCTAATCACATTATGTTTTCTTTCCAGCCACAATTACCTCTTCCTCTACCAACATGAATGTAGTAACAACACCTGCCGTTTTAACTTGCCCGTCTCTGACAACAACTGCCTCGGATTCTCTCAACACAAACGAGACTACATCTGATACTCAGCAGTTGCTCAAATTTTCCGAAGAGTCTAAACCTCGCTCAAGAGCTGGTCTTATCTTGCCAGGCCTAATGAGTCAATCGCTATCTGAAGATCCCGTTTTCAAAGGGGAAACTACCGAGGGAGACATCACACCAACCGCTCAAACACCAGTGTCGCGTAGCAAACAAGGCAGCCCCTTTTATGCTGAACCAGCAGATGCTCTAAAACAAGCTGGCATTACCACGGCCAGCATTTTAAGACGTTCACAACGTGGTCCCCTACTACCCGCTAATCATCGCCATTCAGAGCCTCCAAAAGGAGGTTTTGTACGTACGCCCATGTGTCCTCTCTTGCAGCCAGCGGAAATAGAAAAAATTGCCGGCAGTCTAGATGAGCTGAAAAAGAAACAACAGCAATCTCAATTGGCCCAGCCACAACAGCAGCCCACAAAGCGGGCCAGAGGACGTTTCGAACAATGGCAGCTTGATAGTAGTTGGGAGTTTATGGGTAAAGCAGATGAAAATGAAGTCGACTACTATGGTGATTATGATTCGGCGGATCAGTGGAAAGAGGGCGGCAATACAAAAGACAATCATAATAAGGAAAATTCTTTAAATCGTGAAGCCAACAAAGAAAATAAACAAAAACCTTTGACAATACATCAGATAATAGCAAAACGTTTGCCAGATCTTAATTTACCCGAACTGGTGAGATGTTCAACTCCGCCACAACAACAACAACAGCAGCATCAAGCGGCCCAACAATCACATCCAAATTCCCACAAGCAATCCAATGAATACAATGGCAGTCACAAATCTTTTGATGGCCCCAATAACACTTGCAGACTCTCTTCGTACGACAATGTCGAGCGTAATTATGCTCTCAGCCAGTGTTTCTTCAATGGCTTGGACTCGGCTCAATCAGACGATGGTACGGTATTCTCAGAACCTTGGGATTCATCACAGTGGGATTCATTTATACCTCAGGACGGTAAGTAGTACTTAGTAATCAAAGAAAATATGTTTGTTTATATTATGTTAATTTTATCGCTTGTTTTAGATACGACCATTAATTCCGATACCATACACTTGTCTAAATGTCGTCCTGCTTTGTCAGAAGATGATACGATTATCGAAGAATTAAGTACCAAAGATTTAAATAATCAAGATACATTAAAACCGAAAAAGTCGAGTGGTGGTAAACATGCTACAATTTTAAGAAATCCCAGTATACGCGATAGAGAAATTTTATGTAAGTAGTATTAAAATAAGGTTATTGTTGAAGTACAATGTATTGAAGAATATTTGTTTAAACTAAAATTGGAAAGAAAGGACTTGGATTACTTAAATTATTTGTTTTCCGTAATTCGAAAGATTTCGAACTAATTGTGAAAAATGTAGGGATGGACGTTTCTGCCGTGATCGTTAAAACAAATTGATTTTTTTACTTTCAAAATACTGATATGTTTTTAAAGAGGAAAAACTTCGTAATCATTCTGAAACATTCCTAAAAAGTCTGTTATTTTTATTTGGTGATAAAATACAGGGTTTTCCAACAAGAAGTGTTATTTTGGTATGGCCAAATAGCCACCACAACCACGCTAACAGGACCATATCTTTTTCATGAAATTTTCCATAACCAAATCGCAAACTGGCTGCCCTATGTCCTTGATAACCTCACGAGTTCTATATTTGAGGTCTTGAAACGAAGCTGGGCTGTTGGCGTAGACCTTATCATTCACGTGGCCCCAAAGGAAGAAGTCGCAAGGTGTTAAATCACAAGATCTCGGTGGCCAATTGTGATCACCTCTTCGAGAGATAATAAGAGGGACCCAATCAGCAAAGACACGACGTTGTTGATGATAGGACGGCTTGAGTTCTTGTGTTAACTGAACTTTATAAGCCTTAAGACCCAAATCTTTATGCAAAATACGGTGTAATTATAAGCCTTAAGACCCAAATCTTTATGCAAAATACGGTGTAATGACGTTTTTGGAATGCCCAATTCCAAACAACGACGAGGAATGAACAAACCTGGGTTTTCTTCAACACTTTGGGCTACAGGAGCAATATTCTCAGTTGTTCCTGAGCGACGTACAAGGTCCGACAAGAGGCTTCACGACGACCCAAAAATGCTTTAGTTTTGCGATCTGCGACTGCAAGATTTTCACCATTTTTGTAGTGCATTTTAATAATTTCAGTGCGTTGTTGAAGCGTGTAAAGTTCCATTTTTAGTAATGGCGTAGTTTCTACTCGTCAAATGTCAAAGAATAAAAGCTTTAAAAGTGGCAGCTACCGAAATACCGAGTGATTCAAAATAACACCTCTTGTTAGAAAAACCATTATTTAAGATGTATGAATACCTAATTAAGTTACAGTTTCTTAGAGCTGGGATGGTTTATACAATGGTTTATCAAATAGAGATATAAATAACTAAAAAGCTTGGTTACCAAAACTAATTCATTAAATTAATGAAAACCATGCATTAAATAATGTCTTGTACTAATGGATTTAAAAATCCCTGGTTTTACAATGAAAAATTATTTTGAGATGTGAAATTATTTATAATCTTGAATGTACTTCTTCCAATGGTTCTCTAACATTCTACACCTTTACAAAATTATGATTATACTCAAAATATGAATTTCCTGAAAAATTCCATAATCTATTTTTTCAGTATAACAGTTTCGGTTTCTTTTTTCGTGTAAAATTTGACATGGTATTAGGTCGATTTATGGCCTATTTCGAAATCGAATATTCGATCGGACTCTAGTAATTTGTACTGTAAAGATCAACACCTTTCTTTAGTACTAGAACATCAGAATCATCTTATTTTCTCGGAACGAGAACATTTAAGAAAACGTCATGGTGGATGAGCCTGTTACAGGTTCCACCACATCTGAAATATGTTTGAATTTCGCTAATCTAAATTAAACATAAATATCACTGCAATGCCAAAGAATTGACTAGAATTGGAGGAGACGGAATGCATGAGAACTAGGCTAATGTGACCAACACTTGTTCGGTGGCCAACGTTACTGTCATAAATAGAGATATCCGTGTTCATAAAGATGTTTCTGATTACAGGACACTGTTTAATTTGTAACTGGAATACTTCAGAATAAGCTTGAGCATTTCCTTTGTCGATACCATACCTTTTACTCACAATGAACAATCAAAATTGTTCAATAGTCTTACATCAGTATTATCTGATTTACTGAATACAAGAACATTTAAGGTAACGTCATGGATTATGATCTTCTTAGAGTTTACTACCAGAAAACACCATATTTTGGTGTTTTGGATTTTCCTTGATCTCTTGTAAACTTAAACATTGACCGAAGAATTTACTAATCCAAGTTGAAACAGCAGGGTCAAAATTTAAAAGAAATAAGCCTCCGAATCATTACTGTCAGTATTTAAGAGCGTTTGTGACTACAGAACGAACATCTTAAAGATATACTCAATAATAAGTACATGACGAATTTGTCGGTCAAATGTCGTGAAAATCGTGGGCAACTAAAAGAGAGATTGTCTTTTACACAATATCAATGAAAAGTTCGGCTATAAGATGACAGACCGTATTCAAGACAATGTCGATCATCTTGTCGTCAACAGAGTTAGACATGACAAAAATCAGGAAATTGTCGCTCATGTTGTCATCAATTGGATTTGATAAGGAATATCTTACATAAATCGTGAAAGACAATGTCGTCTACAACGATTCGGCAAACTGCCCAGTTGGTCACGTCTTCTAGACATCCTCAAGGATAGGTGCACGACAATGTATATTCGTTGACGTCAAAACGTCAAAGACTTTTTCGAACAAATTCAAGACTATGTCCCTCAACTTTTTGTCAACATTCAAGACATTGTCGCTCATCTTGTCATTAATTGTCTTTGATATAAAACATGTCTTACATATATCGTCAAAGACAATGTCGTTTACGATGATTTTTCCAACTGGGTGTTGGTATTTATTTAGTAACTGGACATGTACTCAAAAATAAGGAGAGAATTATTGTCTTAATTGTCACTTATCTATTTTTTCCACACAATGAAGAATCAACATCTTTATATTATTATATTATGTTGAAAAACATCCAGAGAAACGTCATGATATTGTTAAAGATTGTCATCCTATACCATAACTATAGACGTGAAAATATAAAAGCAGTAAACTGCAACTTAGTTCATTTATGTAAATATCAAATATGATACAAGTTTATCATCAAAATATTGAAGTTTGCTAAAAAAAAAAAAAAACTAAAACCAAAAAATGTTCGTGACTATGGGAGTAAACTTTATATAATTTCCCCCTTTTTTTTATCTTTTTTTGTTCAAAAACAAGTTTTTATTGCTAAAAACACATATCTTATTTTATATTTAATCCCTACACCACCATTGGATTTCTGCAGATATTTATAACGCCCAAAAAATATTAGTCTAACACCAACCTTAAAGTATACCGATCGACTCAGAATCACTTTCTGGGTTATTATTTTACTTTATCGGTCATAAATGTTTAATTTATTTATTTATAAATGTTTAATTTATCTACACAAGCTTTCATCCAAATAACTTTTATATATACGGAATTCATGTCACCAAATTTTATTATGATCGGTCCATAATTAGTCATAGTTCCCATATAAGGCCTGGTTCCGATAATCACTTTAACGATCATAAATCTCCTAATAATGTTGGTATACACATAAAATTCAACATAAATAACTTTCATATAGACATTAATCACATGACCAATTTCAATTTGTCATACCTCCCATATAAGGCCCACTTCCGAAAATCACTCACGAATATAAATTATTAACATTTTGAAAGAAATATGTTTTTGCTCAATTACTTAGTGTAGGTTATTTTATGGTCGGGCTTGATCGACCATACTTTCTTAATTGTTTTCATTTATAGTAAGAAACATAGAGAAACATAGAGCGGAAACTAGAAAAAAACTAAAACAGAAAAATTACTCAAAATAATCACACATACGAGTGTTGTTTTTGTTTTCACATAGTTTTTTTTTTGCTAATACATTCTCACCACTTAGGTTTCTGACAACTGAGTTAGGTCTTTGGAGGGAGAGTTTCCGCTCTATGTCTAATCTCTATGGTAAGAACCCCATTTCAAATTTGTTAAAATCAATTATTATATTTTTAATACTAGAGATCCCGAACATGGGACGGTTTTCTTAACGTTTTTCTCAGACGCGAAGTGACTTTCACTTCTACCTTCACCTCAACAAGATTTTTCTTGATATCTACATGCAATCTTTGCAATTGTTCACGTCAAAGTAGTAAAAACCGTAAACATTCGGGATTTTGAGTCCTATGTTCGAATTTCAGCTCTATATAGGTTGATAATTGAACACATAGATAAATACACACATATCGGAAACTCGCATGTCAATGACCTAACTCAGTTTTCAAAAATCTAAGTGATGAGAATGTCTTAGTTGAAAAAACTTTGTGAAAACAAAAACAACACTCGTAAATCTAGAATACATTTTTATTTTTAGTAATTTGTTAAAAACCCCCATGTGATATGTAAAGATCCTGTTCTATCGGTATCTGTTTAATTCTTCGAACACATTTTTATTCAGATTTGTTTATAAAACAATTTTTAAACGAAAACAACTAAAACTTTTTGAAATGTTCATTATTATAACCATAGAGATTATACATGGATACAACACACTTCGTTCTATCAAACAAACAAAAACAGTAACTCATATGTCTGATACAACAACAAAGTACATTGACTAACATGTATTTTGTTGTTGCAAGAGTTAGGTTTTTGACTAAGTTTTTTTGACAATTACGTCACGTCTCTATGTTACCCTATGATTATAACCATAGAATAAAACATACATAGAAGCGTTACTGAGAGACAAAAAATCTAAGTCTGTTGTCAAAATCCTAAGACTTGCAACAACAAAATACATATAAATCATTGTATTTTGTTGTTGCGTCAGCTATAAAATTTGGCAGAGAGTATTTATTTTAACTCTCAGCTCACTCTCAGTTGCGCTTCTAGTTCTATCCTATGATTATAGCTACCATCATATTTCTAATTAACCAAAATTGTTATTATTTTGTTTGTTATAATTGAAACAATTGAGACAGTGTTGCTCACAATAACTCTGAAGTTATACGAATATATTTTATTATAAAGTCTCTAAACTATAAGAACCCTGAATTTGTAATTGGAGAAATCGTTTTCCATTTATATTACGTTTTTTGCAACATTTATGACAAACCAAAGGAAGAAAATAAATAGTTTTTTTTATAATGGGAAGAACCAATTCCGTTTGCTCAAAGTCCATTGCATAAATTATGCATTTAAAACCCACTTCTTCTCTATCTCTATCTCTCTCCCTGGCCACTACAGCCAACTAAGTAAAATACTTACAAAAAAGCACCGCTTAATTCATTATCAATTCGTTCATATGTCTCATAAAGAGATGACGTAATTTAAATGCACAATTTCATATTCAATTGCAAGTGTTTATTAGTTTTTAATTAATTGATAGAGGAACATTGACATGATAATTTATTTATTTAATTTATAAAAACAACAAAAAAGGCAGATGTTTCTGACACTCACACACTTTTGATCACTGATTACAGTTATGTTATTATTATGTACTAGATTGTGAGAGAAAAAGAGAGGAATGTAAGAGAGAACTATAGATTAACATAAATATGTAGCATGTTTTGAAATTACAAGCATGACTTGCCAAAGACATTGAAAATTTAAAATTCAAGTACGGCCGTCTCAGCATGATAATCCAACATAATGAAAAAATAAACAAAACGTACTAGTTTAATGAATTACAAATCAGAGAAGTCCCAAAATTGGGTAAGGATAATTTTGGAATGGGGTTGTTAAAATGACTATTAATCCAGGGATTAAGATAAAAAGGTTTTCCAATAACGATTTATATATGATTCATTTAAGTTGCGAATCGTATTACGCAGTAATTTAACATAAATGTTACAAACATCTTATGTATTTATCATTTAACAAAAATAGGTTGAATAAATCTGAATGTTATCGAATCGAATAATCAATGATATTCAAACTAATATGCACAAACTATAGAGATTGTTTTAAATACATATTTAGGCATTATCAAATTATAGTTACATATTTTAATTGTGAATTTCATTCTTAGGAATTTCATTATAACCATAGAATAAAATACACATAGAAGCGTTACTGAGAGACAAAAAACCTAAGTCTGTTGTCAAAAACCGAAGTCTTGCAACAACAAAATACATGTAAATCGATGTATTTACATAACATAAGAGTGATTATTTTTAATCTCAGTTTCGCCTCTAGTTCTACCCTAGGCTTATAACTATATGGTAACATAGAGACGAGACGGAATTGTCAAAACCCTAAGTCTGTTGTCAAAAACCTATATCATGCAACAACAAAATACATGTTAGTCAATGTATTTTGTTGTTGTATCAGATATATAATTTGTTGTTTTTTTGTTTGACAATATGGAGTGCCTCGTCTCTATGTATAATTCTCTATGCTTATAACCTTAAACATATTCAAGTTAATTTAATATAAAGACAATAATCGCAAGAGAGAATGCCCTCTTTATAAAGTAAATTGTCGAAATAATCAATAATAAACATAAGAATACTACTAAATATATTTAATGGATGAAAATAAATATTTACTATTTGTGTAAAACAAAACAGATCATGTGATCAATCTTCAACTTTAGTTCTCAAAAATACAAAAAATCTCGTGTTTGCAGTTACTTATTTATAAACATTGATATTTTTTTAAAATCAATTTCATTATAATCAATGTAAATTTCAATTGTAAATTTGAATACATATATGCGTGTGAGTAAACCAACAATTCTATGACATCTTTTTCAACATGATAGTGTAAACAAAGAAGCAAATTGAAAAGTATCAAAACAATTTCCGTTTTTAATAAATTTCAAAATAAATATAACTAAATACACTTAGAAGAATTTGTCAGTTTATTAGGTGATTCAAAATTTAAAATTTTTAAATGTAAACAACAACAATTACTATTACATATAAGATTTGATTCATCAACAATAATAAATAAAAACATCAAAACAACACGTTTGTAATAATATTATTTTACGTAATGTTTTTTTTTAATATTTTACACTGTGAAAAAAAGTAACTGAGTTATTAATTCTAGGAATTTGTTATAAATTTCACTTAGCAGGTGAGTTTTTTACCTGTGCACATAAAATCCGTTAGACAACCTTTGATCTTGGCGGCTTAAAATCACCAAGTCAGCAATAGTACCTAAATAAAGTACAAATATTGTAGTTTATTAGTACTTCACTACTGACATCCTTTCTAATTATCAGTTGTTTACACAGGCACAAAGTCAACAGGATAGGGAAACATTTTTATATGGAATGTACAGGACAGCCTTTGTACTAATATTTTTTGTCACTCAGTATTGTAAACTTAAGGTAGCTAACCTTAAGAATTAAGGTTAGCTACCGATTATAAACGGTTAAACATTTACTATTACACTAACTGTAATTATTTCGTACTTTCGCGGTATTAATTGTTATTTCGTTAACTAGTTATAGAACGCATGCATTAAACTATTACTCGTCCCAGTTCGGCGTTGAAACCAATTTGTTGAAATTGTCAATTGGTCAATTCACGCAGAAAAAAATATAGTTGTGCATGTTTACTGTAACCATTTCAAAATTTTTATAAGTTTTTTTTAACAATATTATAGTCACAGTAACTATTTATATGATTGTGGTAACTATAATATGGTTAATTTACGATTCACATGATTGTATCAACCATATATATAGTTGCAGTAAACAAGTATATGTGTATGACAACCATTTATATGATGAAGGACTTACCATATTATGTTGCTCTCGGCTTATGGATATCATAATCTGAGAACAACATATTATGATAAAACATTCACAACTATTTTTTTTTGTTCTGCGTGTTGGAACCAGTTATTTAATCAATGATTTTGAATCGATAATTACACTCAGCGAACTAGTTCTAGAGAAGCTTTACAGGGAAAACACACTTTTTTAGGAACCATGATAGAACAGTTCATTCATCTGTGATTATTTCTTGAAATTCTCATGTTTGCAACTAGTTCCTAGAATCAGTTAAAGAATTTTTATTAATTCTTTATTAATTTTTTATTCATTCATTCAACATTAACATTTTAATCATCTATACATAAACGTTTTAGTAAAGAGATTCGTTTACCAAATTTTATATTCCCTATTCATTCTTCCACTTCCTTAACAATCCATATGTATTAAATTATTGTTATAAAAATTTATGATTTTTCCAAAAAAAAAAATTGTTTTACTAGAACTAGTCTAGAACCAGTTGTTAGTTTAAAAGAACAGGTTCCTATAAAGCTCTATAGAAGTTCTTATAATCAGAACAATTTTACACAGAACGGGTTTTAAAAATAATTACAACTCATTCCAAGACTGCTATTAAATAATCTGATATGGATCCGATCGAGATCTAAACCAGATTTTCATGAACTCAATTATTTAGAACAAAAAATAAAAACTAGCTTCCCCAATACAAAAAAATAACGGTAACGGTGTTAGAGATTGTAGAGCCAACCTTGAAAGTCATTGTTGATTAAATTTGGAAATTACTTATGAAAACCAAGTTTATGAGTCAACTGTCGCAATTTCAAGTTTGAAAAAATCATTGCAGCCACAATGATTTTAAATTTTTTTAGTCGATAACAGTTATCACCCTGCTAGGGTCACTGAAGTTCGCAATCCTTCTAAATTGAAATATTTTTTTGGACCGTGATCAGTGATATGTGTTTCCATCAAGATGGTTCCTAACAGCTATCAAACAATTGATCTATTAAAGTTCCATAAACGTGTAATCTCGAGAAATCAATGACTACCTCGCTCATGAGATTTAATAATATTTTTGGCTAGAGTTTGTGATATGTGTTTCCAAGAATATGAAGCCGCAATTGATGTATTGAAGGGGAAGTTTGGTGATCGTGCAATTTCAAGGAATGGTACCATCGCTCATAGGATATAATGCCGTTGCAATTATTTGTATGAGGTTACGATAAGGTATTGGTTTATGCTAACAAGCCGTCAACATTAATAAAGTAGATATAGAATGCGTAAACAACCAAATTATAATATAATAAATTGATCGCAGCAAATAAATTCACTGCGATCATATGAACGCTAAAGATTTCCATACTGGAATTGGACGTTGCCATATTGGAATACTATTTTTGGCTAGAATACAATAATATTAACAGTTTTGGTGTGTGTTTCCAAGAAAATTATTGATCTATTGAAGCAGAAGTTCGCTGATCGTTTAATCTCCAGGAATGGTACCTTGCTCATTAGATATAATGCCTTTGGAATTATTTGTATGGGGTAAGGTTAAGTTATTGATTTATGCGAGCAACTTTAAAGAAGCTCAAGATTAATAAAAAATACATACTAATTGCCAACAGGAATATACTCCAAAATGTACTCATGGCGATCATATAAACAATAACGAATTTCATACTTAGGGTTTTGATTTTTTTCGGTTATGATCGTGGCATATCACTTAATGACTATTTCCATAAAGAAAACTCGATGACTGGGAAGTACTACACACAATTATGGGAAAAACTTAGTATCTATTTAAAAATAAATCTGATTTCATCATGACTATGTACCAAACACTTTAATGCGTTTTGTTTATACACAAATTCTGGCTGCTAAGTATTGTTTGTAAACATAAGAAGATAATCTTATTTTAAACGATTAAGGAATCATATCGGAAACGAAGGCCTAGACATTTTGCAAATTATAATTCTACAAAAGTAACGACACGTAAGAGAACTACTGAAAGAAAACCAATAATAATCAAAACAAGTAAGAGAGCTATATTCGGCTGTGCCGAATATTATATACCCTTCAGCAAGTTGTACTTTAAAATAAAATTAAAAAAATTTTTTTTTCGAAATTATTTTTTAAAACTCTTTTCCACTTTTTAAAAAAAAAATAAATAATTTTGAAAAAAAAAAATTTATTTATTAATGAAAAAAATGTATGACAAAAAAATGTTTTTTGTGAAAAAAAAATTCAGGTTAAAAATATTTTTCCCGATTTTGACCCATAGTAGGTCCAACTTTGTTTAGCCTTATAGTTGCAATGGACTTCGAAATATCTATCATTAGATATCCATATTGTCTATATTTATGACTTAGTAATCGAGATATAGATAAAAAATAGGCCAAAAGTAAAGGTTGTCTCGGATTTTTGCTCATATCTCCATTATTTTTTTAAATAGGAAACTTCTCGAAAGCATGTCTGACAGAATTATTGAAGATTTGGATCCCGAAGATACCTGGGGTCTTCAGAAAATTGATTTCAACAGACAGACAGACGGACATGGCTTAATCGACTCCGCTATCTATAAGGATCCAGAATATATATACTTTATAGGGTCGGAAAATTATATTGTGGAAATTACAAAACGGAATGACAAACTTATATATACCCTTCTCACGAAGGTGAAGGATATAAAAAAGATTATGTTAATTACAAAAATTAAACCAAAAAAACTTATATGTGGCTGCCTTTCAAAACTAAAAACTACAGCTACAGATCCACAAATAAGATATCGAAAACCCTGATATATTTTACCACCTTTTCTCTCCGTGTACCAGCGCATGTACCAGTGAGTGTTTTTGTTTATTATTCTCAACTTACGCACCCTGACCTAAAATTAGAATTTTTTCCATTTACTGCAAAAAGAAATAGAAATTATTACGCACATGATTGATTAATTTTAAAAATTACAACAACAACAACCACAAATTTATTGATTAAACTCAAAATAATTACAAAGTTTTATTTTATTTTACTATTTGCCAGAGAGCTGATTGAATTTTTTATTTATTTTGAATGTTCTATTGTGTCGTCCGTCTGTCTAACACTGATAAGTGTTGTAAATTTGTTTGTAATACAATTTTTTGCCTTTAAATTGATCGTGTGCCGTAATAAATAAAAAGGCAGCAGTAACAAGCAAGCAGCACGAGCATGTTGTAAAGCAATTCGACTTTAGTACTATTTTGCTTTGATTTTTTTTTATTTTCTTTCAATATTTCATTCTAATCAGCGTTTTATCAATAGTTAGAGAGAAGAAGACTACTGTTTAGTATACAACGACAATTAATAAGACTAAAGCATGAATAATGGTTTATTGCGTCGCAAAATTACTTTGTTGTAGCTACTCGTACTCGTAACTATTTGAAGTTTATTTCTTTTACAAAGTCTTTATGCTTTATGGTTTATTTTTTTTTTGTCCGTCCACATTCCTTGTGAGCTTGTTTCATCTCTGCATTGTTGTCGTATCGTTGTAGAAACGTTTTGTGTGTTAAGGCAAAACTATAATTAGGTCCATAAAGTTCACATAGATTGAAATTCTGCAATGACTAAACCGCTTGAAACTAGTTTCACGCATTTTATTGTACTCGTATTTGATAAAGGCACTTTTACTGTTTGACTAAATGATTCTACCAGCTGCCGCCCGCTGCCTGGTCTGGCCTGGCCTGTTTGTGTATATTTGCTCTGAAAACTATACACAGTCATTTACATGGATGTTTTGCTTTAAATATTTAATCTAATTTTATTATACATAATGTAGCTTCTATAATAATTTTTCTTGTATGCTTAGAATATTGTTTGATTTGTCTACATTTGGAGGATTTATATATGTATGCAAGTTGAATACATAATGGAAGCTAATGTAAAGAGTATTCAATAAAAGAGAGCGAGAGAGATCACTGATCATGAACCAACTAATTCAATTAATTTGTTCTTTTTGATGAACTAAATGAAATAATTTAATATTTTGCAAGCTCTTTTAATTCAGTAGTTCGAATTATTGTTCTTCTGTTGTTAACGGATTGTGCCAAAGAGAAGTTCTTTATGATCAATCGAATCGCTTCTGACTATATCGATCACACAAACATTTGATATATGTACATACGCCAAGCTTCATTCTCAGCATAAAATACAACTCCTATTAGCGACCTGCTTAAGGAAGGTGGGGTATTTTGTCTTCAATAAATAAGAATTTCTTTCAATATATCCCCGATTCAGTTCTATTTGAAAGATTCAATTGTTGACGCTGTGAAATTCATTTGACATTAAATTCTATGGTCAGAACGAAACTGAGGCTTGAGAATTTTCTCTAAACTCTAATACATTTATGCTAACTGATTCAGAAGTTCAGATCAGATCATACTATGTTTATTGGTTCAGAAATTTAACCAAAACTCAAATCATGCTATGATCAGTACTTGCTACAAATCCTTCCTAAAATAGAAAAAAGCCTGTTGATGCTTTGCATTATTATAATAATTATAATAAATTTCTAGATTTATAATAACTCTACAACATATTTCAGTGCCATTCGATCAATTAAATATATATTGGTGATCAAATCTTTGTGACCGGAAATATTCTAAGAACATATGTGTGAATTATGTCATACTTTAAATTACTGCTGCTATTTATATTCCTTTTAATATCTTAATACAAGATGTCTTGGCTTTTTATAGACTCATTCATTTTTTAAATAAGTTTTCTTAAAATTTTGTTTAAAAAAGTTCTTTGTTGTCATTATACGAAATTAAACACACTAGTTAAACACCGTTTTTATTTAAATTTATACTTGAATTGTAGCAAATATTTGTATTTACTAATTAGATAAAAAACAAAACTATAAAAATGTATTACAAGGGTACACGATTATAAACATTCGCAAATTATTATGAATGTTTATATATAAGTATGCAGTACGAATATTTACAAAGTCAATGGACGGAGGCAAAACAGTTGCCATGTAAAAATGGCATTGTTTTCAATATAAAATATTTTGAAAAACATGTGTGTACTTATAACACGATAAAAGATTTAAAAAAAAATAGAATCTCTTTCCCTATTTGGCAAAAATTTCAAATTACAGATAGAAATAATTAAATAATATTGTGTGCTACTCTAAATTATGTTTTTTTATTACTTTTTCATCCCCCTCTCATAATCTTGTATTCAGGAAGCAAACCACTTAGTCTGCTTTTACACAGGGCAAGTTTTCTTGCCGCAAGTCTGAGTTTATAGGAGAGAGAGGCAAGAAGAAAGAAGAGGGGTACACACTTGCTTGTACTGGCAAGTCTCTTCAATTCTCTTTTGTTTTCTCATTTTCACTATGGCGTCTATTAGGTTTTGACATACAAAATAGAACACAGACTTGCTGTGTGTAAACAGATGAGCAAGTTTAAAAAAGAATAGAAGAGACTTGCTTCAAGTAAACTTGCTGTGTGTAAAAGCAGACTTAGTTATTATAACTTTAAAATCTTCTTTGACAATTTGTACTTCACTAGGGTATTATTCTATTGCTAGAAGAAAGTCAGAAGTTGTAAATCAAAACTACTTTACTTTATTCCCCATAATCATGTATTAAAGACTCAAACCGCATCACTTTTTTGATCACTTTTATTTATGGATATTGTAATACTTACATCAATTGAATGTGAAAAATAGTAATCTCGATTTGAAAGCATTTGTATGCTTCAACAATATTTGAACGATCGTATAACATTTCGATTGGCTTGGAAAAGGTACGACTTGTCGATTAGGTACAGGAATATATGATCTGTTTTTAAACCCACCATCAAAAAATATTGGGTGTTTGGAACACATCAAAATATTCATCGCAGACCCACACAAAATTATGTATATTCTAGGTCCTTATGAAATTCTAAGACGATCTAGCGATCGTGTGTTTGTTGAAAACACGATAGGGCCCAAGCGAAAGGAGATATACTCTCTGTTGATAAGGTTTGATTGGTATTGAAAATGGACAATATCTAGTCTCTAGTTTGAGCAGTAATAAATATGTAGATTATGCGGCAATCCTGATTTATAACACTATTACTTGTAATAGAGCCATATTTTCAAGATTGGTAACAATTGGTTCTCGTAGAAACTAGGCTGTACTTGATCTATTTCATATCAGTACCCCTAGACGCTTCGACACATTTTGACCGGTACGTGGCCAATTTTGAATTCAATATTATTCCTGTATTCCAATTACGTTATTGGCTTATTGGCATAAACAAACTACGTTACCAAAGATAGAAGAAATCAAATGGTATTAAATCGATTGAGCGAGGTGATCATTCGACCGGACAATTTCTAATCAGTGATATTGTTAGAACCAGATATCACTGATCTATAGTATTCCAACATGGAATAACAGATTACGTCAATGATTGAAAAATACAGTCCAATGGCTACATGAAATTCAATTAGATGCACACTGGATTAAAAAACTTAAAGACTGTAGGGCAGTACAAAAGTCTGATATAGCCTGAAGGAGAATTTTGTCCGATATCTTCATATTTATTCTCCCTTTAGGAGCAATCACTATACACCCTCAACATTCCTTCTGCCAATATTAGATTATAGTACCTCAAGATCCTGGATTGTCCTGAGTCCTTACCAGACCATGAACCTTCAGCGTTTATCCTCAACGCAGAGTGTAGAGCCAAACGTAACGACATTGAAAGCACCAGCAACCAGTTTAACAGTGTTTTCAATGACGTAGACCTTATGGCATCTGCTATCAGAATGGCTGTAGTCCCGTCGGTAGGCGTGAAGCATGTCACTCCTTAAAATAAAGTTTTACTGCAGCTCTAAAGATCCAATGCATAGCCTTCGATCCCGTACCCCAAATAGTGCCAGGTGCACTTTTGAATGCATATATGGCCACATATGCTTTATTTATCCAATTCTGGATATTGAGCTTCCAAGATTGTCTCCTGTTTAGGATGATTCCAAGACATTTTCAATTTATTCAGAATCGGCTGACATAACAAAGAAGTTACGGAATCGAAAACCCCTAGAAGATTCAATATATTCATATGCCATCGAAAGTCCAGGTATAAAAACTCGGAATTCTTACCTATGCAATCAAAGCAGTTGTATCTACTCTTATCTCACTGTCGAGTATCCAAATGAGCTCAAAAGTAGAATGTCTTGACAAATTATAAAAATATGCATTCCGGGAATAATTTGGATGTTGAGTAAAGTCACAATAATGACTTAAATGTATAATCGTATAACACCATATTTACACTATTGAAGCGCGCTTTTAAGGACCACACGCTTATCAATACATTATTTTTAAAACCTCCAAATTAAAGAAATGTTATGAAAATATGTTTTTAAAAAAACCAGGGATATTTAAATCCAAGTATTTCCAATAAAGCATGAAATATGGGGGGTGTTTACTCTGTAAAATTGTTTGGAAATTGCTTTTTTTCCGAATCAAATTACGGAGTAACTCCCACATAACATTAAGCAGGCTTTCTTAACAGGTTGATAGGTTCACCATACTTTTGCATATTCTAGCTTATAACAAAATTTTTGTCAAAAATATATACAAACTGATATTGAAAATACTGTCACACTTCCAAATGCTAGACATTTGACCTCTCAAGAAAAGACAAGCGCGCGCGCCTGCCAACAAGAGAGCGGCGCCTCTATAAGTAAATCAACTACTACAAAATACCAAAAGATCTGTGAAAATCAAAATATGTATCGTAAATTTGTTTATGTTTATGTAAGTAAACGATGCTACTTGAAAAAAAAAAAATAACAGCGACCAATTGAGTCGTACGTATGTCGAGTTATCAGCCGTAAATATTTGCATAGAATGTTTTAAAAATAGAACATAAAACTCTGAAGGCAAATAAACAATGAATGAAAAATATTATTAAAATAACTAATATGAAATGTATGACGAAAGAAAATAAAAGGGTACAAAGCGCGTATTATCAGGAAAAACCAAACGGACATAATATACATTAATACAAATAGAAACATTGTATGTAAACAAACCCAAACTCAAGACGCTAAAAATAAACACAATAGGATTTTCATAATAAATATAAACAATTTGTTTTTGAAAATCATTATTACTTACATTTGGAAGCTAATTACGAAACGTAGTACATATTACGATTTATTACTACTTCCGGGTTATTCCTTAAAACCAATAACATTTTTTATGATTTGAAATTTGACTTTCTACAATAGCTTCCAAGCCACATTTTTTTTAGCAACAAGGTTTTCCCAGTGAACAAAGTAAACTAACTCTCCTTTCAGCAACGATATTTTTACTGTTTCTATTTGCATATATTTGTCATAAAAACTAAATTACGTTTTAGTATTTTTTTTTTTAAAAAAATCCTTGTCTCTAATAACCTCGATTTAACGAACTTTACTTTTCACAATGGATTAGTAAGTACAAAATTGCTGATGCAATAATTTGAATAGATTGAATAAGCTGTGTAGTTTGTTCCGAACTTAAGTAATCTCAAAAACTGATCAGTTAACAATAGATCTTTAGGAGAGAAAGAGACTAACTAGCTTATAGGCTTAGAAAATAAAAGTTCAAATAAATAAATGTTGTATAGTTTATAAGAAATTACGATAAATTGTAGTTTCCCTTGTATGCACTTGTTTCTCATTGCTGATATAATAATTTAGTGCTGACTAAGTTTGAGTCATGATGCACTTGCAATTTCCTTTTAACCTAGATTTTATTAGCCTTTTGTAGCATAGAACAAAGTCCAGCTTAGTTAAACTATGTATAACAATAGAGTTTATAATCTTAAGCCTTAGATTTCTGAGAATGTAGTGCTAGGATTATAACAGGTAATCGATACGTTAATATGTTCTCCTTTTTTATGACATAGATAATATGTATACAATTTGTATGCTTTTGGACTGTTGTAAACTCATAAATACTAATATTTGCACAACTGTACTTTAAGTAACTGATGTGCTTAGTTAGTATAGCATAAAACGCGTGCCATTTAGTACCTGTCTGGCATAAGTCTCAAATGCTATGATCATAATCAATGTCATAAAATTACCACCACCTTAAAGAGAGGAGCATGTAATACGCAGGCGTTATCATTTTATCACACAAAATAAAACACACACAAACAAGGAGGAGAGCCAGAAAAAGTGCTAGAGAGTGATCACAAATGTAAATAATATTGTAAACAGAGAACAGAAACAGCTAAACTACCGTTACACTATAGATAACGTTGTAAATAGAGAGCACAAGAGAGAGTGTAGAAGTGAGAAAACCTTGTGTCT
Organism: Calliphora vomitoria; assembly: GCA_942486065.2. Taxonomy (NCBI): domain Eukaryota; kingdom Metazoa; phylum Arthropoda; class Insecta; order Diptera; family Calliphoridae; genus Calliphora; species Calliphora vomitoria. The sequence goes on from OW818032.2 coordinate 45,961,388, forward strand.
CCGTTTAATATAAACCATTCTGTTCTTTGGAAAATTCAAGCAGTTTACTACTCGTCGTCGTATAGATAACATCGAATCCGAATAATTATTTTAGAAATAAAGTGTAGTGTAAACACTACATTAATGTAAAGAAATATATAATAAAAGCAAGAAAAACATTTAACAACGCGTATTTAAATATTTGATTTAAGTTTACGTAATTTTGTTCATTTAAATAGTTTTGAATATCACTTAAACATTGGCCGTACAAGTATTTTTAACGGTAGACGACCCGTTCGTCTTGATTTGAATTTTTGCATAGGGGGCGAGTGTGCTCATGAGAAACTTTCGTTTTCGGCAATTTGTATTATCCGGTAAAAACCGCTATCATATCAATCATGAATTGGTTCAAAAAGTCGTTGCCTGCAAACCACGAGAACCCTCATAGACAGCAAAAACACAAACGGGTGAAGAAGACTTCACCCAACAATCTAAGTAAATCACAAAGTTTGCCACTGCCAAACTCGAAAGACTGCAATTTAGAGACAAGCAAAGTATTAACAGTGGCCTCATGCCACAACATCGAAATCGTTGATCCCGAAATATTCTTTCAAGATCCCGAACATGTGCGGAATTATAAAGAAGAGGCAGTGTTCTTGCAAATCATGTCCGAATGGGAGATTGTAGAGAATCCCTCAAGGATGATGGATAATTTTTTTTCGGCTGACTTTGAAGATGAGCTGTTACATATGAAAGCACAACAGCAGCAAGCGGAAGTTAGCACTTCAAACGCGGCGGCAATTACACAGGCCGTTTTACATGAATCATGTGATGATAACGAAATGAAAAAAAGCTCAAAGAAAAGCAGAAAACGTTCGTATAAACGTTCACTGTCTGAAATATTCTTTGCTGATAAAATTGAAGTTGGTTTACTGCCACCAATGAAGACATCGTCATCATCTAGTAGCCTCAACATAACACCAACATCTTCGCATCCATGTTCGCCCAACTTACAAAAGAAACGTAGACGTTTAAGGGATGAATTGTTGCAAGAAACCTTTATCGATCCGTCCACCTATTCCATAGGTATTATTAAAGACTGTGCCATAGATCGTTCGCAACTTAAGACTGAAGCTTTAGCTAGTTCCATAATGGGAGCCATTGGCAAATGCCCGGCCAGGGACAAAACGCCCGGTTCATCCATTAAGGATCTCATCAAAGAGACTGGCGATTACTGCCATCCCATCAATAGCTGTGATCATTACGATATCAAGCAGTTTTTTCGACTCGATGATAATGGAAACATCCTTTTGAACATAAGTCACATTGAGGAAATAAAAGGATTTGGTTTTGCCAGCGCCGAAAATAAACGTCTGTATAAACGTTATTTGGGTGAAGGTTTCACAGCTGAAGAGGACACATTTTGTGTGCGTAAATGTTGTATGGAGATTTTAAAACGTATGTTAACGTTAATGTGGAATAATGTCAAGTGTAAGTTTAACATGACAGGCAGTTCAAAATCAGTTTAATGTCTGATCTAACAGAAACCTTTTAAAATCTTTGAAAGTTTGTTAAGTTCTAAGTTCTTTCCATTAAATAGTTATTTAGTAATATGTAAATATTTTCAATATTTTCAAGAATCTTTTGAATTAATAAAATATATTTTTCTTCTTTTAGGTCATCCACGAAATAAAGTTAATCTCTGCAATGGCGGTCCCGGAGACACCGTACGATCCTACACTCTCCAATTGGCCGCCGATCAATGTACTACTTTTGCCCGCAACATTGAAAATTTCATTTCATGCACAAAAGAATCTCGCGAAGCTGCACCCCAGGTGGTCATGCGCAATATGCGACAATTTATGAATGGCATGAAAAACTATTTGGTTAAACATGGCGAAGGCAAATTCCATCAAGAAGTGGAAACTGCTCGATCGAGACTAAAGTCGGATGAATTTTTAAATTTGGATGCCATTCTAGAGACTGTGATGCATCAATTGGTTGTGCTGCCACTACGAGAACATTTGTATGGCATGTTTGTGGACTACTATACGCGATCGGAAGATATCCAGCTGTTGGCTCAAAACGTTAAATATGCCTGTGGTCGTTCGGCGGCTGATTTTGGTATAAGGGCCACAGTGACACCGCCCTCTTCCACCTCATTGCAAATCATATCAAATTTATTATTACGCCTGCAAGAAGCTGAATTGCCACTGGAAAAATTGGAATTATTTTTGTGTGTTATATCAACGATATTTGATGCTACTGGTTGTCCCAGGGGACAACAGTTGGGAGCAGATGATTTCTTGCCCATTTTAGTGTATGTAGTAGCTAAATGTGGTTTTGTGGGAGCAGAAATAGAAGCTGAATTCATGTGGGGCTTATTGCAACCCACTCTTTTGAATGGAGAGCCGGGCTACTACTTGACGGCACTGTGTAGTGCGGTGCATGTTTTGAAAAGTTTTATGGCTTCGGAAAACGAAAGTGGTTCGGGATCATTGGATGTAAGTTTTAAATACCAATGAAAACAAAGAGACTTTTTTTATTAATTTCTATATCTTTATTCTTTATTTATTTACAGTGGCGTTCTTCTTCATTGCCAGCCTGCTCTTCAGTTTTGAGAGTCATTATACCCGATGAATGCAATGGTTCTTTACAAACCCGCACCCTGCCCGTTAGACCTCATACCACCACCCGTGAAGTATGCCGCATTATTGCCCACAAAGCCCGCATCACCAATCCCCAAGACTATGCCCTATTCAAGTTGGTCGATGGCGAGGAAACCCTGCTTAATGAGATTGAATGTCCCCAGGACATAAGATTGGCCGCCAAAGGCAAACATTGCATGTTGGCCTACAAACGTATTGATGCCAAAATTGCTTGGCCCACTGCCACACAACCAAATTTTAATTAGTAATCCTTTTCAACAATAAAAAATACATGACTTAATTAAACACAAAAAACAAAAACTAAAGAACTTCATTAGAATTTCCAGAAATGTTTGTCTTAGTTTTAAGTTAAACAAAGCGTTTGCTCAAATTTGCTAAATTTTTTTGTAGATCTGTAAGACTTTTTATGTTTAAGTTGTACTAAAAAAACAGTATTTAAAATAAGTTTTAACCAGAAAAACAAAATTCTTACGTAAAGTAATGAAGGAAATCTTGAAAAAGACCAATTTCTCTAAAGTTCAGCTTTGAACACTGTAAATTTTTTTCCATAAGTCTAAATCTAACAAAAATTTTAAGAAAAATATCATTAATATTTTAAAAATATTAAAAAAATAAAACAAAACAAACAAACCCGAAGTCAAAACGAACATAAATAATAAATTCTTTCTAAACAAAACTCTTAAAACTTTTTTGTATATTATAATTTTCAGTTTCATTTGCTTTAGAAATTATACGCGTTTCAAAAAATGTTTAATTTTGCTAAATTCTTTAAAGTTTATGCTTTGTATAAAGACTGTTTCGATTCTTATTTCTTATTTCCTTAAAGTTGTCTTCGTCTTTTTTAATTGTACAAAAAAAATATTAAATTTTAATAATTATACATTAACATTTTTAAATATAAGTTGTATTATTTTTTGTTTTTATTACTTTTATTTGTTATTTTTATATTTCTTTTATACTGTCTTGCCTTCAATTGTTTCTTTTCTTGTTCTTTTCTCGTTGTAATATTATTTCTTCTGTCTCATATTCTAGTTTAATTATTTAATATTAAATATAATCGAATAAATACTTTAAAAATCATGTATCGAATACATTTGAAATCAACAACAAAAAAAAATCATGTTTTTTCTTCTTTTAAAATGCCAACCAACCAAACGAGCGAGCAATCATTATTTGTGTATATTTAAAAAATATCATTCATACTCGTATTCAATTTCAAATTTTGAATTTCAATCATTCATTTTCATCCATTTATAAATTAATAAATTAATTAAACATTATTATATATTATACATATTTAATCAAATGTATACAAATGTATACATACATACTTATTTAATCAAATAATTTAATCGATAATTATTCTTAATAATTTTGTCATAAAAGCAAAACAAAAAATTCAAAATCATATAAATTAAATAACAACCAATAATAACAATAACATGAAAAAATAATAATAAAACAAATAAATTTTTAAAAACTCATGTAACCACATAAACAAATTTTGATGTTTTATTTCAATAATTTATTCAAAAAAATCTGTATTTGAAAGACAAAAAATGCCAATTAGCCACAACAATATTTGAAAAAAACAAATAAGAGAGCTTATATACCCTTTATACTTTAAAATAAAAATTTTAAATATTTTTAGGTAAACAAAATTAATTTTTTTTTTTCAAAATTGTTTTTCAAAATTTAAAAATTTAAAATAAAATTTTTTTTTTTCAAAATTGTTTTCAATTTTTTTTAATTTTTTTTCCAAATTTTTTAAAAATTTTTGTTTAATTTATTAGGGAAAAAAAATTATAAAAACAAATTTTTGTGGTAAAAAAAATATATTCGGGTTAAAAAAAATGTTCCCGATTTTAACCCATTGTAGGTCCAAATTACTATAGCCTTATATTAATCGTTGCAATGGACTTTGAAGTAGATATTCATATTGTCTACATTAATGACTTAGTAATCCAGATATAGATCAAAAATGGGCCAAAAATCGAGGTTGTCCCGGTTTTTTCCTTATATCTCAGCCATTTGTATGCCGATTTTCTCGATTTTAAATAGCGACCGAGCCGGAAGAATTTCCCATATATTGATGTATCAATTATATTTGTAAATTATTTGGGGGCTACAAAAAGTTGATTTCAACAGACAGACGGACATGGCTATATCGACTTCGCTATATATAATGATCCAAAATATATATGTGGGGTCGCAAATAAAAAATGTAGAAATTACAAACGGAATGACAAACTTATATATACCCTTGCCACTCATGGTGAAGGGTATAAAAAAATTAACTTTTACAATTATGTAAATACTTATGTAGTTATATTTCTTATTTTTAGTAGAAAACATTATTTGATATTTAACATTCTTACACCCATTAAGACGACGGCTGTTAACTTATAGTTTAATTGTCTGTTAAAATATTGCTCGTATGAAAACTGTCAGTATAACTTTAGGTTAAAACATAACTATAAATTAGTATTATTTACTTTAAGTTTAGGCAATAGAAACACAAGTGTATACTTCAGATTTTTATGAAAAGTTCACTTTTATCAAACCTCTCCATTATTTATTACGAGAGTGCGAGTTATCAGCAACTAGCGCAAACAAAATTTTACATAAATGTATTTTTAGAATTAATTTCGTAAACATAATTTCATACATGGGCCTTACTATTTTTTAAAGATAATGGCTTTATATGTTTCCATTTACTTTTTACGCACATATTTTTTTTTTCGAATTTAAAATGTTTCAACCGATTTGAGGTTGAATTATCTAATCTATATTTGCACACACGTGTTGTGTTTTCGTAATGAAAATACAATAATCAAATACAATACATTAACAAAAGCAAAGAGTGGGAGAGAGCAGGGCATGTAAGAGAGCAATAATTAGCAAGATTTAAAATAGATAACTTTTCATAAATAGTTTCTTTTGACATATATTACATTCGTATGACAATAATGTGTTTACACTTTTATCACATCTACGTAAACATGTATTTAAATACATAATAAAAACATATTTAATGTTTACTTCATGTTGATACAAATAGAACAATTTAACATCCACTTGTTACATTAAAATAAACAAAAGACCAGGGAAAATGGAAATATGCTGTGAAAACCGAAAAATATGCTCTCAAAAATTAATAAATAAAATGTAAAAAAAGTAAGAGAATATTATATACCCTTCATCGAATTATACTTTAAAATAAAAATTTTAAATATTTTGAGGTAAACACAATTAAATTTTTTTTTCAAAATTAAAAAAAAAAAATTTTTTTTTTAATTATTAGTGAAAAAAAAATCAAAGTTTAAAAAAAATTTTTTTTTTCAAATTATTTTTCAAAATTTAAAAAATTTTTTTTTTCGAAATTGTTTTTTTTTTTAATTTTGTTTTTTTTAATTATTAGTGAAAAAAAAAAATATAAAAAAAATGTTTGTGGTAAAAAAAATAGTTCGGGACAAATATCGATGTTGTCCCGGTTTATTCCTAATATCTCAGCCATTAGTGAGCCGATTTTCTCGATTTTAAATAGCGATCGAGCTGGAAGAATTTCCGATATATTGATGTATCAATTATGTTCGTAAGTTATTTGGGGGCTACGGAAAGTTGATTTCAACATACAGACGGACATGGCTATATCGACTTCGCTATATATACCCTTGCCACTCATGGTGAAGGGTATTAAAACAAGATCTGTACCATTTTTTAAAGCCAAGCTATTATTTGTATTAAAAAATCAATATATTTTCTTTAATAGCTAAATTTACATATTGAAAAAATAAAAAAAAACATTGAAATTTTTCAAGAAATTAAGACATGTTTATAAATTTTTGATTTGACGTCTCTTTTGTTAAAGTACTGAACGAGTTTACTAGTACATCATCCAAAGCAATATAAAGTTATTGTTAAAATTGACATCCAATATTTTTAAACAACTGAAAATTTCATGTTTTCCAAGATATCTGGATTTCAAATTCAAACAATAACATTTGTCATATTACTAAGTAGTATTGGCAGTGGCTACTGATATTCACATTTTTCTCAAAGTTTCCATAGCAATTTTTTAAATATTAAAACACGGTTTGTATTTTTTAAGATAAAGAAAGATACAAAATTTTAGTTGAAAAAATATGTAGAAATTAGACAAAACTAAAAAAATTATAGATGAAAGCAAAACATGCTCTAAAATGGTTATATATGCTCTTAAAAGTCAAAATATGCCATAAATATGCTGTTGAAATTAATAAATGAAAAAAATATGCACCAACAAATCGATGCCAAAATGCTTCAAATGTTCTGAAACGGAAGAAACAAAATGCATTTGCAAGATTCCAGCCTCCCAGCAAAGAATGTCTTATAAAAGAAAACAAGAAAAATTATATGTAAACAAGGACAAGTTTTACTACAAGCATGTTTAGAATAATACCAGAAAAAAGTCACTAAAATTTGAAAAGAAAAAGTCACTGAAATTTTAAAAATGTATTTAAAAGACGCAATCGATAACTCTAATTATCTATCGAAAATTTATTTTAAAAAAACGCAATCGATAACTCTCATTCTCTTTAGAAAATGTAGCAAATTCTTCAAATTTCTCGTGAAATTTTGTCAATAACTGTAATTTTATATGGGAAAGTTATCGATAACTTTAATTTTCTAGAGACAAATTATCAATATTTTTGAAATTTCTCTAAAAGGCTTTCAATAACTGTAATTTTATATAGGAAAGTTATGGATAATTTTAATATTCTATGAAAATTAATCGATAACTTTAATTTTCCATAGAACAAAATTTCGATAACTTAAATTTTCCATAGAAAAAATTATCTATATTTTTTCGTAGAATATTGAAGTTATCCATAACTTTCTCATATAAAAAAATACAGTTATTGAAAACCATTGTTGGGTAATTTGAAGATATTGCTAATATAAAACATTTATTAAAAAAGTTTCTTGAGAAATTTCTTTAGAAATTAAAAGTAATCGAAAACTTATATTTTATATTGCTAAGTTATATTAATTTCTATAAAAATGTATCGATAATATAAACTTTCTATAGAGAAGTTATCGATAACTTTACTTTTCTATATAATATTTATCATCTACTTTACATTTCTATAAAAAAGTTATCGATAACTTTAATTTTCCAAAAAAAAAATTATCGATACTTCATCTGTCTTAGATTTTCAAAAAATTCAATTGATTTTTTTATTAACGGTCAGTATTCAAAATTTGTTTAAAACAATTCAAAAACTATTTATTTTCATATGTATTCTAAATACATATATAGCTAACAAAAATGTAAAGATAATATAAAAAAAGAATAAAGTTTGCAGAAAAACAGCAATTAAAAAAAATAAAATATTTGTAATACTATCGTGTAAACAAAATATGTATGTATTGTTTGAAACAATTTCTTGACATTAGTTCCATAATAGTTTTATTTTGAAATGTATTAATCAACAGTGTAAAAATCATAAGGGGACCATAGACACATACTGCTCATGCTCATGCAATAAGCATGTGTTGGTAAATTTGAAATTTTTGTTTATGTATGCGACACACAGACAATGCAGTATGAAAAATCAAAATAGTTTTGATTTTGAAATGAACTCGTACTGCTGACAGTTGTTCCAATGAACAATAGTATACATTTTTTCATTTTTATGAAATATAATTTTTAAATTTGACATTTTTGTTACTGAAAAATAGAAAATAATATTTTTTTTGCTTTCAAACGCATTTTTTTAAATGATGATTGATAGGTGTGTAGTAAAATATCAATCACACACGTATACGAAGGGTTCATCGGCAGTATGTGTCAGCAGTATGTGTCTATGGGCCCCTATAAATAGTATCATATTTTGGGGCCTTATTTTATATAAAAAAAGGAACGACAAATAATTTATAAAATTTAGCGTTTTAAAAACATAAAGATGTATAAAATTGCAGTTTTAAAATATGCACATACATACTTCCGGTGAGTGGGTACTACTATATAATTAAAAAGTGCTGCCAAATCAATTTTATTATCGGCTGTTGTTTGACTTGACTTTCTTTTGCCTTCTGTTATTATTCCACACTTTCGTAACATTAATAAATATTTCACATTGATTTAATAAAGGACAAAAGTAAGCAATAGTCTAATAAGAGTTTTTAAAAAGTAAATCTATATGGAATCTATAGGGAAGTACATAGTTCACATTTACAGTGACCTAATGAGATGATAGTGAAATTTGTATTTGATTTAATATTTTAAAAATAGTTAATTATTAGGGAGATAAATAATTGTACATAGTATTTATGTGCTAACGAGTTGTTAAAATTTGTATTAAGAATAAGATGTATGAGTCTACATATATTTAAAAACATTAAGATTTATTGACGAAATTTGGGAATTTGGTTATAACAAAAATTAATGGATAGCAATGCAATTATGAGACCAAAGAAGATTTTAGTATTATCAATAATCTCTTAGTAAATAAAAAATAATTAAAATTATGAAAATATTTTTTTTTAATTACTAAAACTCTCTAGTTTTAGGATATCTAAATGGCCATATAATGTTTGTCCATTAAACGCCCGCGGGATATGTTTTTATTCATCGTTAGCTTATTCCAAGAAATGGGGCTTTATATTATTTCGTTGTTATAAATTATAAAAAAGGTGCTACTTACCTTGCTAACTGGCGAGAGTTTAGCACCATATAAATTTACCAGGATCTCGATTTTAATTACTGATACACTTCAATAAAACCGTACTCACTTTTATTACGACACTAAGAGTAATTCACTACCGCCGCGAACACTTTTATCTTCATAATATATCTTGTTACTTTAGCAAAAAATTAGATATTTTGTCCATATAGATATACACTACCGCCGCGAACACTTTTATCTTCATAATATTTCTTGTTACTTTAGCAAAATATTAGATATGTATTTTGTCCATAAAGATTTAAGAATAATTATTTTAACGCATTTAATTTTATTTATATCATAGCTTTTCTGTAAATTTTTACACACACGTGTTGCATTTAGCACTCTAATAAGACAATGACCGCAAAAAAACATAAACAAAACAATGCAAAACGAAACAAGCAAGGAGAGAGCTAAAAATGGTGAGAGAGAGAGTACATTCAACTACTACGTAATTGTGAGTGTAGGATTGCTGTTTTTTAATGCAGTTTTAATAATAAAAACTTTAATGCCTATGCTTATTTTCCTAAACATTATTACTCTACAAACATTTATTTACACTTTTATTACATTTATTGCAATGGCACAACAAATTAATAATTTTTTTCAACGAAGCGAATCGATGCACTTGTTACTTTAAACTAAAGAAATGACTAATAAAAGGAAAAATGAAAATGACTAGTAATCTAGGATCAGAGTTGCAAAAAACATACGTCAAAAATAAAATAGTTTAAAAAGAGATTTAAACGTCGTTTAACCTAAATTATCGTTAGATTTTGTGTTTTCGAATAAATTAGAAGAACAGTAGTTATATTTTAAAGTATTGATATAGTTTATTTAAATAAAACAAAAATACCTACTACAAATTATAAAATTGTAAACAGATTTAACATATTTTGGTGTTCTATAAATCAAAACCACATGATTTTCTCGTTTTACTACCGTGTAAATTCCTATGTTTAAAATCTTACGACTTGGAGAAATTCAATTTGAAAATCGCTCGTTTTTGGAATCATTCGATTTACAGAACACGGGGATAGAAAGTATATTTTATATACATATTTTCAATTTGTAATTTTTAGAATCGTGTTACTTTTGAATTTATGTAATTTGATCCATAGATAAATACACATTTATCGGAAACTCCCCTGTCGAAGACCTAATTCAGTTGTCAAAATCCAAAGTGGTGAGAACGTATTAGTAAAAAAAACAATGTAAAAAAATTTTGAGTTCTTTTTTTGTTTAAGTTTCTTTTTCGTTTTCGCCCTATGCTTCGTGTATTTCTCTATGCTTTGAATGTTTTAAAGTTTTCGAAAGCCTAACTTCTCATTTATTAATATTTTATGTTTTGTATACGGAAAATATTCCAACACTTTTGTTCGTAAATCTGAAACTAACTGCGAGAAAGTTTTTTTATTTATTTTTTTTTTGCTACGGAATAAATTAAAAATCCTATTATGAAGCGGAGTATTTGGGAAAAAAGAAATTAAAACTAAATTTCGAAATTGTACGTTAAAAGTATGAAATCGATAACTTATCGATAACTTTCTCATATAAAAAAATACAGTTATTGAGAATTTGAAGATATTGATAATATAAAATTACAGTTATTGACAAACTTTCTTGAGAAATTTCTGTAGAAATTAAAATTTATCGATAACTTTTATTTTATATTACTAAGTTATCTTAGATATGAGCAAAAATCCGAGAGAACCTCATTTTTTGGCCTATTTTTTATCTATATCTCGATTACTAAGTAATAAATATAGTCAATATGGATATCTAATGATAGATATTTCGATGTCCATTGCAACGATATATAGTAAGTTGGACCTACAATGGGTCAAAATCGGGAAAATATTTTTTAACCCGAATTTGTTTTCACAAAAAACATTTTTTTGTCTTAAATTTTTTTCACTAATAAATTAAAAAAATTTTAAATTAAAAAATTTTTTTTTTTTTTAAATTGGAAAAAACTTTAAAAAAACAATTTCGAAAAAAAAAATTATTTTTATTTTAAAGTATAATTTGGTGAAGGGTATATAAGATTCGGCACAGCCGAATATAGCTCTATTACTTGTTTTTCTATATAAAAGTTATCGGTAGCTTTAATTTTTGATAGATATTTTAATTTAAAAAAATATAATCATGATAATCAAGTGTATGTGAATGGGCTATAAGGTATTACCTGACGACAATGCTGACTAGTAATATTCATGTTCTTTTAAATGAGTAATACAGAATATGCTCCGTTCTATAGTCTTTCATATAGTTTTATCAGTTTTTAAAAAAATCTGTTATCTTTTGTGTGAGAGTGTTTTTTTGTTGTAAACATCAAAATTAAAATTCATATTTTCTCGTATATTTGACAAGTAAAAATTTCGGTTAAATTCTGATTAGACAGATATTAACATATACTATTTAAATCTGGTTTTATTTCTGAAATCGTATGATTTGTTGAAAATTTATTTAAGAAATAGTAAAATGTCATAAAACATTCAAAGCCGTTTTTCTCGAAACGACTTATTTTGAATTATGACGTTGTTGCAGCAAATGAGCGATATGTATTCTAAATGCATATATAGGTAACAAAAATGTAAAGAAAATATAAAAAAATAATGAAATTTGCAGAAAAATATTAATCAAAAAAAAAAAAATATTTGTAATACTATTTCTTTTGAAATGTATTAATCAACAGTGTAAAAATCATAAATAGTATCATATTTTGGGGCCTTATTTTATATAAAAAAGGAACGACAAATAATTTATAAAATTTATCGTTTTAAAAACATAAAGATGTATAAAATTGCAGTTTTAAAATATGCACATACATGTTCTTCCGGTGAGTGGGTACTACTAGACAATTAAAAAGTGCTGCCAAATCAATTTTATTATCGGCTGTTGTTTGACCTGACTTTCTTTTGCCTTCTGTTATTATTCCCTACTTTCGTAACATTAATAAATATTTTACATTGATTTAAAAAAGGACAAAAGTAAGCAATAGTCTAATAAGAGTTTTTAAAAAGTATATCTATATGGAATCTATAGGGAAGTACATAGTTCACATTTACAGTGACCTAATGAGATGATAGTGAAATTTGTATTTGATTTAATATTTTAAAAATAGTTAATTATTAGGGAGATAAATAATTGTACATAGTATTTATGTGCTAACGAGTTGTTAAAATTTGTATTAAGAATAAGATGTACATATATTTAAAAACATTAAGATTTATTGACGAAATTTGGGAATTTGGTTATAACAAAAATTAATGGATAGCAATGCAATTATGAGGCCAAAGAAGATTTTAGTATTATCAATAATCTCTTAGTAAATAAAAAATAATTAAAATTATGAAAATATTTGTTTTTAATTACTAAAACTCTCTAGTTTTAGGATATCTAAATGGCCATATAATATTTGTCTATTATTCATCGTTAACTTATTCCAAGAAATGGGGCCTTATATTATTTCGTTGTTATAAATTATAAAAACGGTGCTACTTACCTTGCTAACTGGCGAGAGTTTAGGCCCATATAAATTTACCATGATCTCGCTTTTAATTACTGATACACTTCAATAAAACCGTACTCACTTTTATTACGACACTAAGAGTAATTCACTACCGCCGCGAACACTTTTATCTTCATAATATTTCTTGTTACTTTAGCGAAATATTAGATATTTTGCCCATATAGATATACACTACCGCCGCGAACACTTTTATCTTCATAATATTTCTTGTTACTTTAGCAAAATATTAGATATGTATTTTGTCCATAAAGATTTAAGAATAATTATTTTATCGCATTTAATTTAATTTATATCATAGCTTTTCTGTAAATTTTTACACACACGTGTTGCATTTAGCACTCTAATAAGACAATGACCGCAAAAAAACATAAACAAAACAATGCAAAACGAAACAAGCAAGGAGAGAGCTAAAAATGGTGAGAGAGAGAGTACATTAACTACTACGTAATTGCGAGTATAGGATTGCTGTTTTTTAATGCAGTTTTAATAAAAAAAACTTCAATGCCTATGGTTATTTTCCTAAAGATTATTACTCTACAAACATTTATTTACACTTTTATTACATTTATTGCAATGGCACAACAACTTTATAATTTTTTTCAACGAAGCGAACCGATGCACTTGTTACTTTAAACTAAAGAAATGACTAATAAAAGGAAAAATGAAAATGCCTAGTAATCAAGGATCAGAGTTGCAAAAAACATACGTCATAAATAAAATAGTTTAAAAAGAGATTTAAACGTCGTTTAACCCAAATTATCGTTAGATTTTGTGTTTTCGAATAAATTAGAAGAACAGTAGTTATATTTTAAAGTATTGATATTTGCCAATTGTCTAAATATTGTAGTATTTAGTGATATTCTTTGAATTATTACAGATTAATTATAATAAATGAACTTAAGCCTAATTAAAAATTTACTTTCAAATTAAAACAAAAATACCTACTACAAATTATAAAATTGTTAACAGATTTCACATATTTTGGTGTTCTATAAATCAAGTTTAACTTGGAGAAATTCAATTTGAAAATCGCTCGTTTTTGGAATCATTCGATTTACAGAACTATCCCCCTGTTCTGTAAATCGTATATTTCATACATTTTCAATTTGTAATTTTCAAAATCCTGTTACTTTTGAATTTATGTAATTTGAACCATATATAAATACACATTTATCGGAAACTCTCCTGTCAAATTTCGAAATTGTACGTTAAAAGTATGAAATTGTTAAAAACGATTTCGAAAAATTGCCGTTACTTAAATTCTAACGCCCTTAATTTTAAAAATCTATCACTTCAGGTATTTTTTAGTACATTTCCAAAAAGTACTGCCAAGTTTTTACATCAGCTGTTTTTGACATGTCATTCATTTTTGCTTTCTGTTGTTTTTCCTACACTTTCGTAATGATACTTTCATAATTTTTTTTTGCTCGTAGTATTTAGGAAATATAAAATAGTGTTTTTAACTAAAAATCCCAAACTTTTGAATGAACTTTATTAATGTTTTCGTTAAAAATAGATTAGCTGAATTTAAAAAATCAAAATGCTACTGCAGTGTTTGGGAAAGTGTACACGTTTGACTAGACCCACCATCAAATACACAACAAATGGTTATGGACAACATCAGCAATGGAGATCTTTTACGATAAGGCACAATAATAATATATCAGGGAAAGTTCACACAAACATTAAGGCAAGAGGTCAACTATTGTCCCCACCACTTATCAGACAAAATGTGTGGTTGGTAAGATTAAAAAATACCGCACCAGAGCTAAGAAAGGCAAAGTCTCCCAAAGTTAAGCTAAAGAGAAGTGATATTTTACGTTTAATGAGTTTGGCGAAATCAGAAAAATTAGTTTTAGCAGGTAGAATGAATGTTTGAAAAATAGTATGGCTAATTTTAAGTGTAAATTTAAATGTATTCTGTGTATTCTAGCTGCCATAGGTTGTCTGGTTGTCTCCTCGGCTATAACCATGAGCGTACCCTTTGCTTTGGGTAAAATTTTGGATATTATATTTACAAAAGAGGGAGCTGATGGCGAACAAGCTTTAGATAGACTAAAACATTTTTCTGGAATTCTATTGGGCATATTTGTGGTAGGCGGTTTGGCTAATTTTGGCCGAGTTTATTTGTTCAACAGTGCCTGTAAGTCTTACGTAAATATTTTTGGAAAGATGTTTTAAGACCTGTTTTTATTTTAGCTTTACGTATTGTGCGTAATTTACGTTCCAATCTCTATAGACGTATGTTACATCAAGAAGTGGGCTGGTTTGATAAAAAAGGCACTGGTGAGTTGGTTAATCGTTTGGCTACTGACACTTATTTGGTGGGTAACTCATTGAGTCAAAATCTATCGGATGGTTTACGTTCAACTGTAATGGTTTTGGCTGGCACAACAATGATGGTAAAGAAATGTAAAGAAACAACATATTTAGTTAGTTGAAAATATTGTTTTTATTTTAGATTTACACATCACCCCAATTAGCTTTGATAAGCACCTGTGTGGTGCCTTGTGTGGCAGGGGTAGCTGTAATATATGGTCGCTATGTGCGCACAATAACTCGACAATTGTTGGACAAATTGGCCGATATATCCAAATCGGCTGAGGAACGCCTGGGCAATGTTAAAACCGTGAAAACATTTACAAAAGAGGAACAGGAATGTAAATCATATGATAATCTGTTAACACAGGCGTTAAATCTTGGCTACAAAGAAGTAATGGCCAAGGCTTTATTCTTTGGTGTGGTAAGTTTTAATTTTATATTAAAATCATTTCTTATTTATATTGAACAATAATTTTTTTGACTGCAGACGGGCATGTCGGGCAATATAATCATTGTTTCAGTTTTATACTATGGCGGCACTTTAGTAGTGCAAGATGCCTTAACTATTGGTGCTTTAACCTCATTCATATTATATGCTGGCTATTCGGCCATCTCCATTAATGGCCTGTCCAATTTCTACACAGAATTAAATAAAGGTGTAGGCTCGGCCCAACGTATTTGGGAAATATTTGATCGGAAAAATGCCATTCCTTTAAATGTTGGCATAATACCAGAGACAAAGCCGCGCGGTGAAATTGTGTTCGATAATGTTAACTTTAATTTTCCGGCCCGGGCGGATAGTGTAGTTTTAGACAATTTTAATTTAACTTTAAAACCGGGTCAGACAACTGCTATAGTTGGACGTAGTGGTTCTGGTAAAACCACCATAGCTACCCTGTTATTGAGACTATACGATCCTTTACAAGGCAGAATTCTGTTGGATCAGGTGGATTTAAGAGATTTAAGTCCGGCTTGGTTAAGAAATCACATAGGTGCTGTGAGTCAGGTGAGTAAAATGCCATATTTCAAGGAGATTTTTATTTGTAAAAATTATTATTTTTTTTTTTCATAGGAACCTGTGTTATTTTCTGGCACAATAAGAGACAATATTTTATATGGTTTGAATGAGGGTCAGACGATAAGTGAATCGGAATTTGAAGAAATTGTGCGTAAAGCTCATGTTGATGAATTCACTTCCCAACTACCTCAAGGCCTCAATACAATGGTGGGCCAAAGAGGCATGATGTTAAGTGGTGGCCAGAAGCAAAGAGTGGCCATTGCTAGAGCTTTAATAAAGGTATGTACAGTGAAAACTTTTTGAAAAATTTTTTTGTTAAACATTTATGATGAAACAAGATTTTGAAGAATTTTTTGATAGATTATTTGTGAAAAAAGTTGTTTATAGGAAAAGTTTGTTTTGAATTCTTCAGTTTTCATTTGAAAATCTATTTGTAAGGAATTTTGTAATTAAAACAAGTAAGAGTGCTATATTCAGCTGTGCCGGCTTTAAAATACCCATCACAAAGACATAATTTAAGAAAAAAAATGTTGGTAAAATAAAAAAATTATTAAAAATAATTTTGGTGAAAAAAATTATTGGTTAAAAAAAATTAGGGTTAAAACATATTTTTTAAGATTTTTACCCGTTTTCTGTCCGAAATTCTATGTTGTTATATACATCGTTGGAGAGTTCTTTAAATTGTCTATCATTAGATACGCATTTTGAGCATGTTAATGACTTTGTAATTCTTGATTTTAAATACTAACCGAAACAGGACTATAGGAGATATATTGAGTATCAATCATGTATGTAAGTTATTTGGGGTCTTCGAAAAATAGAGTTCACCGGACATGGCTATCAGAGATCAGTAATGAATCACTTTCTTGCTATTCATACGCACTTATGAAAGTATAAGTGAGTAGCCAACATTGAAATTAAACTACTCTGACGTACTCATACTCACAATAACATTGATTTATCCGACATCGACATCGACCCTTACACATGGTGAAGAGTAGAAAATTTATTTTATTTTTTTGACAAACCTTTTTTTTTCTTTTATTCCTACAGAATCCTACCATTCTCATATTGGATGAGGCGACCAGCGCTTTAGATTCCGTTTCCGAAGAACTAGTACAAAACGCTCTCGAACAATTAGCGAAAGGAAGAACTTGTCTCACTATAGCTCATCGTTTATCCACCATACGTAACGCTGATTCTATAGCGGTGCTCGACAATGGACAAATCGTCGAACAGGGACGCTATGAGGAGTTAATAGGACGTGAGACTAGTACGTTTAAAGAATTGGTTAAGAAACAAGCGTTTCTTATGAACTCTTGATGACTTTATAATATGAAACTAATGTTTTAGTTGACAACTTGTTTTTTTTACATTAGCCAATTGTTTAAGTTTATTTATGTTATAGACATTTTTTGTTTTATGAAAAGGTACACAAGTTTTAAAGGTTTATTGTTATACAATTACAATTAATTTTAACATGCAGCAAAATGTTTGTTGATTTTGTTGTTAATAAAGAGAAAATAGGAAAATAAATTTTGAAATAAAATTATTTATTAACAAGTTTGTTCTAAACTTTATAAGAAATAGTTAAATTAGGATTTTAATTTTAGGCACGTTTGAAGAGAACAAACAGTTGCAGTCAGTGTCAAAGTAAGTTTCTTAAGATTTCAATAAGTGTAACTCGTCACCTAAAATGCAAAATAACGTAACATCATTTCACTGAAAAATTTAAACTTAATTTCTCCCATTTGATCATTAAACAGAATGACAAACATATTTCCAAATTACAATTTTGTTTTTTTGTTATTATTTCTTAACTTATTCATCATTATCTATCAAACATTAGATTTTGGTATTTTTGTTGTTACGTTATTTTGCATTTTAGGTGACGATATGTATATTAAAAGTAGGCAAACATTTTGATATTTTAAGTCGATATGATTTAAAAAATGTTATGACAAATTGGTTAATTTATATGACTGTATTTCAGATATAAAAATAGTAATTTAGTAAAAAAAATATTAGAAATGCTTAACCTAAATATAATAAAACAAATACTGCTTACCATAGCGTAAGGTAAGCACGATGGTTCCAAATTCAAATCTAGCTGGACAAAATTATTTAGTGGCTTTTTTATACGATTTTTTAAAATTATGTTTAAAAATCACTGTGTTATGTATTTTTCAAGTTGCTGTAGGGTGTAGATATAAACAATTTCTAAATTAAAAAACATATATTTTTACTGCCAAAATCTTGGAACAGAAGATTAATATTAAAGATTTATCAAAAACTAGCTGTGTCGAATTTTATATACTTTTCACCAAAGTATACTTTAACATGAAGATAGAAAAAGATTTTTGGTGAATCATAGATGAAAATAAATTTATGGTGAAAAAAATTAGGTTAAACAAAGTTTGGTGAAAAATTAAAAAGTATTTTTCCCGATTTTAACCCATTATCGGTCCGTATTTTTATGGCGCTATATACGTCTTAAGGAAGTGTTTTGAAATGACTATCATTAGATATCGATACTGTCTAAGTTACTGATTTAGAGCTTATTCTACATTACAAAATTGCATATCTCTGCGAATTGGGCAAGACTTTTTGTATAAGCCTTTTGTAGTAGGATTTGGAATAATATAAATTTATTTTCCAAATTATACATTTTAAAAATCTTTCCTCGTTTTTTATTTGTTAGCCTTAGTATCTGACGTGACGTTACGTTATTTATATTTCCATTTCATATATTAGAAAGAAATAAGAAAAAGAAAACAAATTAGAAAGTATGGTCGGTCAGGCATTACCATATAATACCCTACACTGAGAAATTTTTTTTTTAATTTCAATAATTTATTTTCGTAAATTATTTTCGGAAGTTGACGTTATATGGGAGCTATGACCAATTATGGACCGATTGCCATGAAATTAGGGCGTATAGATTATGTCTATATAAAAACTTATTTCTGTTGAATTTTATGTGGATACCAACATTTTTAAGAGATTTATGCTCATTAACATTATTTTCGGAAGCGGGCCTTATATGGGAGCTATGACTAATTATGGACCGATCATCATAGAATTAGGTGTCATGATTACCGTATATATAAAACTTATTTGGAGCGGAATTTGAATTGAATTGTTTAACTTTTAATTTAATCGGTCTGGTTGCACTTTTCTCTGGAAATGCCCATATACATGTAGTTAATTTGTATAATATATGGGAAACTTAATATATATGTAATATTGAATTAAGGAAAGCGTAGAATATTTATTTGAAAAGCAATTATTTGAAAAATAAAACTAATAAATAATAAAATATGATGAAACATTTTACGAAAGAAAATTTTCATTTCAAATATAAACAAATCATATGATTCAATTAAAATGCGCAGCACAATTAAGATTCACTTAGAAGATTTTGAAATTAAATCTCACAAAGATATAGTAGCATATACCTCAGAGCAATAAACGTAAAGTTTGGTTTGGTCCGACTAAAATACAATTATCATGGAATTCATCATATGGTCATGAATAAAGATTGAGTCAGAAAAAACTTATACACAAATTACTATTTTTTTTAATCACTTTAGCTTTTAAAAATATGTCAGATATTATCTTTTTTAAATCATTAATTTTCAACTGTTATTTCGGTCAAAATGGTCACCGAAAAAAGTACGTAAAAAAATAGCAAAAGGTTTGAAGGTCCATCGTAACACTGTTCCCAAAGCCATTGAACAGTATAAGGAAGACTTGAACATTAAAAGGAATCCTGGATCAGGAAGAAGAAAAGGTCTTCGAAGATCACCGAACACTTCTATCAGAAAAGCAGCTTGTGAAGTTAAATGCTATGATTATTTTGTGATCCAAAGCTAATGCTGGGCTGAAGTCGTATAAAGTTCAATTTCGCTATTTCGTTAAAGAACGTAGAAGCAACAGTACGAGCGAAAAAATTGAGGTAAAATTTTATAAAAAAAAGTACACTTGTTGTGTGATGGATGATTAAACTTATGTACTGGCTTATTTTCACAACAAACCATTTGCAGTTGTGGCAAAAGATGACAATAATTTGTGATATCAGGCACGATAATCACAGAAATATATATTACGGAGTGTTTACAAAAACGGCTTTTATCTTTCTTAAAACAGCACAGAATTAATGTCTATTTTGTACCACGGAAGGCAAATCTACCCAACTGTCCAGAACTTCGGCCTGTGGAAAGGTATTGGGTTCTTGTAAAAAAAAAAGAATTAAAGAACACAGGAAAGATATCCCAGGACATGTCCGATTTTAAGCGTAAGTGGACCACATCGTCCAAAATGGTAACGAAAGCCACTATAAAATCTTTAAAGGGAGGATTTCCTGAAAAAATATTTGCCAATATTTGAATGTTTAATGAATTTGTACAATATTTGAAGAAATTTACGTATTTTTGAGAATTTTTATATTGAACGGTTTAAGTTTTATTTAAATTAATACAAGTATAAGTTTATTCTGGCTCACTCTTTATTATATATTTTATATAAAACATTTAATAGAGGTCACACAAAATAAGCTTAATTAAATCAAAATTAGGTAGATTTTTTTGAATCATCCGATATAAATAAAATGTAACTACTAAATGATTCGATTATATCCATAGATTTTTTCGATTCTAATAATTCGATTAGCAATAAATTCAGTTTTCTAGTAGGTTGACTTAAAACAAATTGAATCTTTAAGTCCTTAAAGGATTTATTATGGTGCATTACAACTTGTAAGGTTATTTGAATTTGAAGAAAATAATGACAATAGTAGTGGTTTTTAAAATTTATTCCCCACATCAATCATGTCATTTTCAAAATACTTGATGCGATATCGGCGAAACATATACCATTTTTTGCCCCAATATTGAAGACGATGTCGAAATTTCAACTTATTCCGATTACTCTTTCATCTCGAAAACCACGTTTGAGACCTTTATATAAACAAACAGGAATTATTTTGAGTTAATACAAAAGTTTAAATAGAAATACATCGTATATTTTCACAAAAAAGGTTTAATTTTGATTTGAGCCTATTGAAAATTGTATTTTTTTCTCTCGCTCTGCAAACCACAACCATTAAAAACTATTTTGACAACTGTCATTTTTTGCATATCTGTAATAATCTATGCTGTTTTATTGATAAAATAATAAAAAAAAAATATGGAGAAATTTCAGAAAAATGGCTTAACATAAAAAAATAGATTTTTTTTGCAATAATTAAGAAAATTTTCAAGAAAAACAATGTGAACAAATGGAATTTGCTTACTATGATGTATTCGGATTTTCAAATTCTCTTAAAATGTAACCACAAACTGTTTTTTTTTTTTCTCTCCTGAACACTTAAAAGTTTTTGAGTTAATACAGTATGTATTATTGAACAAGTGCGAAAAAAATCATTGAATTGAATCATCCATCAAAGGTTGAATGAATTTTATTATGAATTAATTTACAAATAAATGAATTCCATTGGAATAAAAACGCATTTGAATGAAGCTGGGAATGGATTTATGAAATTCATGACTGATTTTTTTAATTCTGAATTAAGATTTTAGTGAATTAAGCTCAAATTGAATTAATTAGAAGTTCTGGCCAAAACAAATCAACTATAAGTTATTTAGTTAGGCATAAATTGGTTAGACATTTTGAAACCAAAATATGAGTGAAGATTTGTTCTCTTCTCTCATGAACAACAAACGAGTAATTAAAAAACTATTTTTCATTGTATGATAGCAAGTTGCTAGCCATAGATGACAACTAGATAGGTAACTGAGAGCCAAAAACCTAAGTCTGTTATCAAAAATCTAATTCATGACCCGTATGTGTGAAAGGAGAGCAATTTTGATTTTACTCTCTCCTTCCATTCCATGCGTTTATTCTATGTTGTTAGCTAATATAAAAAATATATTTCTCTTTATTCTGAAGACACACATTTTTATAATTTTGTCCAGCTAAATTTGGGGTTAGAACCACAGTGGATAGAGACGAATTTTAATTGTGAAAAACCTGAGTATGTTGACAAAAGTCTAAAGGTACGGTCACACACAGCAAATATTTACTCAAAAAAGCGTAACCACTTTTCTTAGTACAAATTTGTTTGACGTTGTTTACTCTTACAAGTGTTTTGTAAGATCAAACAGCATCAAATAAAATAAAAATGAATATTTGCTTTGAATTGTCCTAATTAAAAGGAGTTTTTGACAATAAATATAAGAATTTAAATATTTTTTCGTCAAATATTTGCCATATGTGAACCTACCTTAAGTGGTAAGAATATGTTAGTATAAAAATACATATATATTCTTTTGTTATTGTAATTCACGTATGTGTAAAGGCTTTTTTAGTTATTTTTTTTTATGAAATGTGTCTCGTCTCTCTAGGCCTTATTCATAATTGGAAATTTTGTTTTATAAACCTTTTATAAATTTAAAAAAAAAATTGTAGTCTACTTTATGCTGCTTACATTACATGTTGCTCATTTTTAAGAAGACCACATGCGATTAGCTCTCTGATAACATTTGGCAGGGAAATAATATAGAAATTTTCCCCCTCGAAAGCAGTAACATTTTCGCATTTAATAACATCATTGTTTGGTATTAACTGCTCAAGTTTGGCCACAAGTTCATCATCGCAATCATGTGGCAAGCCTAAAGTAAATGACAGACACATCATTAGGTATTTCGTTTAAAATGTATACAAATTTAAATAATGTATTCATTACCTTTAATTTCACAATCGGCTGTATAAATTGGATAGGTAAATTGACGCGGATAACGACGTATGTCTTCAATGGGTACTATGGTTATATTGCCATAATCTATAAAATGTATAGAGGGATGACCATCACCGACAGCCTCTAAACAAACGCCACGATACCATAAACCATCTAAACTATAGCGGGCAATACAAAGTTCATCAACTCTAAATTTAAAAATAAAAAAAATTATTTTCTTTAATTTAAAACCTACAAACTCACAACTAACCTTGGCGTATAAGCCTCTTTGGTTATAGATTCAGCATAAGCTTGTAGTTCTTTTTGGAATTTTTGTATTTCTATAACATACGGTTTGATGGTGCACGATACACAGCCAGAACTCATTAGAGAATTGTCCATAACATAAAATTCCACATTATCACCACTGGGTAAAGCTTTTTGTTCCAAATACTAGAAAATAGACACAAAAAAATAATAATAATATCAAGAATTATTTAACTACAAATTCTAACTTACACCACGATTACATATTTCATTGGTATTTTGCGGCTCTGTGGGTTTCGATAGCTTTATAATCATTTTATTTAAATTTTGCTGGGTACTTTCATCAATTAGTTCTACGGCAAAAATCTTATTATCTTCGCGAAAATCTTCCGCTTTGTAACGTATCTCCACATTGATATTGTGCAAATAGGTGTACATGAATTTGCGTATTTCTTGAGTCATGTGCAGATCGGGAACATCTTTTAGTAGAACCGGTATGGCATGCCGTGGTTTTGCAACAAACTCCTCGGGTGCTTCAAACAAATCATCCAACTTCATTTGCTCCAAATTACCATAGTCCACAAAGATTATTAAAATTCTTTCGGGATTAATGACCTGCAGGACCAATGCACGATTGAATTGATTCTCAAATTTAGCAATTACCATATGACCACACTGAGGCAAAGCTTTCAAAGGCGGCAACATTTTGCCAATAGCCTGTAAAGAATCTATGGTATTGAAATAACTTAAATTAGCATCGTAGGTTTTGGAACGTATAAAAACAACATTGGTTTTTGAAATTGCTGTTATGGTAACTATATTGCCACTACGAGGCATATTTTCCTGATCACTATTAGTTGCTGGTGGTATTTTGGAAGCATTTCCAGATGTAGTTGATGTACTCGGACGATGTTGTTCTACGGTTGTAGGCTGTTTTCTGACAGAAGTTGCAGAATTTGTTGAGCAACTTGGAAGTTCCATTGCGGTTGCGATTGGCTTTTTAAGTTTTGTTATTTCGGAAGCATTTCCAGATGTAGTTGATGCACTCGGACGTTGTTGTTCTACGGTTGTAGGCTGTTTTCTGACAGAAGTTGCTGAATTTGTTGAGGAACTTGGAAGTTCCATTGTGGTTGAGATTGGCTTTTTAAGTTTTGTTATAGAACTCGGTAGTTTTTGTTGAGAATTAGTTTCGTTGCATTTCTTTGATTTCTCTACGGTAGATGTGAGATCTACTTTGTTTGTTTCCTTGGAATTTTCTGGAGACTTTTTGTCAAATTGATTTTGTTTTTTAGGTGGTGGTGTTTTTTGCAGATGCCTTTTTAAGTAAAATAAATTATGAATTAAATTTAATAGTTTTTAATGGAAAAAGTGTTTTTTTATTCCAAAAACGGATATTAGTATAAAAACGTTTTTTTAATGAAAAACATTTTTTTTAATGAAAAACTTTTTTTTAGTGAAAAGAAAAACGGTTTTTAGAGTAGAAAAAAAGGGCTTTTTACTGAAAATCGGTTTTTTAGTTAATACTTACTTGGGTTTACCACAAATATAACGATGCTGGGGCCAATCACTTAACTGACATTCAGTACTGCAGTAGTGCTGAGAACACCGAGCACAGACAGTGTCACACGCGTAATAACAAACAGAACATTTAGCAAAGTCCTTCAGCATTAGACCACCTTGTTCTGGTTTATGCATGAATTTGTTTGCAGATCCGTTGTAAGTGCCAGAAGATTCGGAATGTTTTTTGTCGATAAATTCTTTTGTTTTCTCCGGCATGCTTTAAAAAATAAGAATAAGTAAAAACTAGTAAGAGAGCTATATTCGGCTGTGTCGAATTTACCAAAGTATACTTTAAAATAAAGATTGAAAATATTTTTTGTTGAAAAAAAAATTATTTTTTTTTTATATATTTTTAGTAACATTCATAAATATTAGAATTATTAAATAAATTAAATTTTTTTTTTTTCAAAAATACAAATTTGAAATAATCCAAATACTCGTTATCTAATACTCAATATTAATTCATAGAAAATAAATTTAATTTATTTTTTAAAAATACAACGCTGTTGTTTTTTATTGTCGATTACCAAAAAATATACATACAATTACTGGTTACCCAATACTCAACAGGTTGTCAGCACGAATTCATATAAAAAAAAAATTTGGGGAAGCACGCAATTAACTTAATTTACACATCAAAAACATTAGCACTTACTTTACATAGGAACGACCATTGCGGTAATTAAATTTCTTATCGTTGGACATTTTATAGAGACCCTGGCGTTCCAAACTGTGTGCATCGTCTACTAAAAGCTTTAGAGGAAGACCGGTATCAACTGCACTTGCACTGTTGGTATGTAATACAGAATCTTCCTTCACGTTTGGACGAGGGTGTTGCTTATTGGATGTGCGATAACTGCGATTATGATAATCAATGCCGGTGCTTTGTGGAGGTACCGGTGCTAAATTTCGATTAATTCTATTTCTTTCCATATCAGATGAGTTTTTATTCTTATTTTTGCCAATCAATATTTGAAAACCATAGTTATTGTGCTCCAATGCACGAAAAACCGCTTCCATGTCGCTTAAATAAAAGTAACAAAAGTTGTAGTAGCACTTCGACCAATCCGGACAAATATTTAAAACAAGGAAACTTACGCCACTGTTTCTAATTCCACAAAATAATAATCATTTTTAGTGCTGTCTCTAACCGTTCTAACTTTACCATGTCTTGAACAAATATTGTGCATAGCTGTCTTCGTCATGTCCGCCGGCAAGTGTCGAAATACCAAAGTGGGAAAGGCCTGATCGTCTTTTTTGTTGCCTTTGGCACTTTGTAAAGCCTGCTGTCCAGGCTGTAATTCAGCATCGAGTTCAGCTCCTGGTCCAGAAACATACTGGTTGAATTTGGTATTTTTATAATCATTTTCCATAGGATTCCATTTATCAAATTTATGATTTAGTTCTTCGGCACTCATAATGCGTTTTTGTTTAGTTTTTATGTTTTTCGATAAGAAAAACTGCATAGAATAAAACAATAGACCAGTGTTGTCAATATTTTTTCAGTTCTTATCCCCAGTTAACGTGTTTTTTATGGCCAAAACTCCTCAACAGCATGGAACCACAGCCAATTATGAAGTTGGCTTTATACCGAAGCCATTAACAATTATGGTCCGATCCTCATAAAATTTGGTAGTATGATTAAGTTATTTTAATTATTGCTAAAATTATGAAATAGTGATGCGAATTCCAAATGCCGCGCTGCTTGGAGAAGGAAATTTACCGATAACTTATCGATATTAAAATAAATGAAGTATGTTCAGTTGTAAAAGCTGCCTGATTGATACTAAAATAGCTTTACAGAATGCAAATCAATTTTATTACAATTTTCAATAAATTTTAATATTACCGATTATGGCCTACAGGCTAGGTGGGCAACCACGCGAGGAGACTTTGCTTGTCCTACAACGACTTCTGCAGAAATTGTCAAAACGAGGAGGAGGATGATACAATTTTTCATCTTCTTTGCCACTGTTCGGCATTAGGATATCTACGCTTACGATTTCTGGGACATCGTTCCATTAATACTCTTTCTGAGCTCTCGAATATGAGGCTTGAGGGCATTATGCCTTAATAAGGAGTAGTAATTGGTTAAAAAGACCAGACATGGGAATCTCTATAGAGTAACCTAATAACCGCTAACTTATTGATACGCAATTTTTGAAAATCTCATCTCTTCGGACATCTTCTTAACTTTTCTATCTTTCCCTTCACTCTTTTCATTTCTATCTGTCCCTATTTTTTCCAACTTTCTGGTAACACAAAGAGATCATTGCTTGGACCCACGTGAGCTGTTCTTTTATTCTTCAATTTCGCGGCTGAATTCAGGAATTAAACTTTTTTGTTAGTATTTAATTACATAAGTCTATTGCTGAGTTGACCAATTTTAATATTATTTTTCTTAATATTTTAAACTTTGCTACGGATGGGGCGCAAAATAAAATAATGTAAACAATTTATATTAATCTACATAATTTATAAATATATTTATAACTAAATATTAATGTATTCTTTTTCATCCAAAAAAATGTCCTTAAACTGGTGGCTATCGAATATCCATTTTGTTAAATACTTTTCTGAAGTATTATTACTCAGAAGAAATCAAATCTTTTATGCTTTTTCCCCATTAAGTATTTCATTTATTTATTTTTTTTTTAATTATTTTTTTATTTTTATTCAGCTCTTCTTTTTTTCAACAAACTACCTAATAAATCAGATATAGCGGGTAATTCAGGCACAGATTGACTATGAAGATGGCTTCCAACTGCCACTTTGTTATGGTTACCCTGCATGTTACGATGTTGTGGAAATGTGGGCATCAATTTCGGATCGCATGCTTTAAAATGATTAAATAAAATATATATATTTATAATGAAAGTAGTGTAAGTACGGTAATTGATAATACCATCGTAATCCATATTTATTACTTACGCAATGGTGGTTCCTTAAAATAACTGCTATGTAAACACTCCTCAGCCGTGGCTCTTTTCTTGGGATCATACATGAACATAAAATTAAGCAATCTTAAACCAGCCGCCGATAGATACTGGAATTTCACTTTTAAATTATTGTAAGGGTGCTGTTTTAAACTGAAATTTTGTAAAGCAGGCATTTTGGCTAAATCTGGCCAAATGGCTTCTGAAGGCGTACCCAACAAGTCGATAATCAGCTCTAGTTGAGCTATTTCGGTATTGCCGGGTAGCAAAGGTTTATGTGAGAGCAGCTCACCCAATATACAACCAACCGCCCACATGTCAACGGCTGTAGTTTGTGTGGTTGAGCCTAATAATAGTTCTGGCGAACGATACCATAATGTAACGACCTGAGGAGTCATAGGACCTGATGGCAAGCCAAATAAGCGTGCCAAACCAAAATCAGCTAGATAAATTGTATATATGTAAATAGTTAATACGTTATAAAATTATGAATACATCTTACCTATTTTAACGCATCCCTTGTCTGTCATTAATAAATTTGATACCTTCAAGTCGCGATGTATAATGTAACGAGAATGCATGTATTTAAGACCTTGCAAAACTTGTAAAATTATGCATTTTACTTCCGATTCTGAGAATGGCTGAGACATATTATCCAAGAGAGAAGCTAAATCTTGCTCACAATATTCCATAACTAAGAAAATACTGAAAACCAAGTATTTAATCAACAAAGCCGTAGACACCAGTGCATAAATATACCACATACCTTTCCAAACTCTTGCCTACCACCACATCGACTAAATTGACAATATTTTCATGTTTACATGTCTTCAAAATAGTGATTTCTCTTAAACCACTTACAGGTAAACCGTCTTTTTCCTGATCCATACGCACCTTTTTTAAAGCCACTATTTCATTGGTACGTGTGTCTCTGGCACGATCTGGAATAAATAAAATACAGCAAGTATTAAGAGGTAGACAATACAATTGATCCTTGATTATAAAAAACAACACTTACAAACGATGCCATATGTGCCTTCACCAATGCGATTCAATTTTTCAAATTCTGTCACAGCTCGACAACGTCCATGCTAAATAGTTTTTAAAATTAAAATCACATTACATATTTATATTTAAA
The DNA here is from genome assembly GCA_942486065.2 of Calliphora vomitoria. Taxonomy (NCBI): domain Eukaryota; kingdom Metazoa; phylum Arthropoda; class Insecta; order Diptera; family Calliphoridae; genus Calliphora; species Calliphora vomitoria. Next base: position 45,990,258 of record OW818032.2, read on the forward strand.
ATTTGATTGTTGCTCTTACCACATCTCTTTCCTTTATTTCCGTCGGGTCACCTGTTTTTATGGATATGAGAAATCCTTTACGGGTTACGGGCGCTTGAGGGTCTGCTGGTCTGATTTCACTCATTTCTTAAATGAAAATTATAAATTTTAAAATTTCTCCTGCTTGCAATAATTAATGCAAAGTACTTCTGCTCATATTTTAACTAAATTAAACAATTGTTTACATTTGTTGCCAATGGGGTGTTAAATTAAAATGTACTAAAAAAATTAGTACTAAATGGCTGCTGTTGTAAAATACCAGATTGTTTTTTTTTTTTTTTTGCTCATTTGAGAAATGTGCGTTTATATTGTTTGGAATACGTATTCCAAACTAATTTCGAATTTAATAATTAAAATTTAGCAGTATTTTTAGTAGGTTTCAATAAAACAAGTATACTTGAATTAGGGCTTTAGAATACATTTATACTATTTATCCACTTAATGTTGAATAAAGCAAGATTCACAATAAACTAATTGGCTCTTGCTATATATAACTATATATAAAAATATATAATTGTTAAGTTACAAAATTGACTAATTTCAAACATTTATTTGAATTTTGTATAACTCTTGGATTTTTATTTATGTTACGTTTTTTAAAAAAATCAAAATTTAAATTAATTGTATAATCATAGTTTTGGTTAATCAGAATGTTTGATTATTCGATTAATCGTACATCCCTAAATATTTCAATAGATTTTTCGTAATTTTTTCCTCTTTATATCAGTACAATGAGCGCAAAAAGTCAGACTAGTATAGGTAACAAAATTAAATTTTAATATTCAAATGAATAACGATATTTTTTGTGGATCTCTTATGGTAAAAAAAAGTACTTGAAATACGTTAGGAAATAAAAAATACATTTGGTGTCGGGGGTAAATATAGAATAAAAAAAATTATAAAAAATTGTGCCGAGTTCAATTTTGAAAACCATTTTGATCTGGCATCATTTCATTCTACTAGCTAACGTAACATTATCTGGCCACTCTAACAACTCCACGTGCAGTTTGTTTACAATTTTGTGCAAGTGAACAACTGAAATCGTAATTTTTCCCAATTTCATAAAAAATAGATTAAAAAGTTACTATAATTTAACCGAAATATGTCTCAGGAGGAAGGTAAGTTTATGATAACTGATACACCTATTAAAGCAGTTGAATAACTTTTGAAATTTTTACAGAATTTTCAAAATGGCTGAGACGCAAAGAAAAATCATTCGAGGAAAACCTCAAATTTGCCATAAAATCATGGCAGTCCGTGGAATTTACCTTAACATCGAAATATGAAATGGTTCTGCAATGGCTAGCTGAACAAAAAAATCTAACTAATGAGCAAATACTTGAGGATGATTTCAAAGAATTGCTCAAGCTACGCGCTCAACCTGGTTTGATAACGCAACAAGTTAAAGCAGATTTTGTGGAATGGTTATTGGAACAGGCCCAACAGAAAGCCGACAATACAAAAAAATGGTGTAATTTACTGCAGTTTTTAGTGGAATTTGAGTTGTTACAAGATTTATACAGAATGAATTATCAACTACAGTGTCGTGTGTATGGCCTGATCTTCAGCAGTTATGAAAAATATTTATTGACTGTGGAACAAAGTGATAAACAATTTCTAAATACATTTGAATCGGAATTTTTTGCCTCTGTGCTCAAGGGTCTCAAAGAGACCATAAAACGCTGTGGCGATAGTGAGTTATATGAAAAAATATACACCGAATTAACCTTGCTGCCCTTGGCACAAGTTTTGTTGGTGTTGCGTTCATTTAAAGTAGATTTTTTTGAAGAGCTTTTGGAAATCGAAAGCCTGTTGTGTGGCGAAATGGAGGATAAAGACATAATAGATCGTATTTTGAAATTAGCCTTGCCAGTAAGACTATTAAGCCTCGAATGCGCTATAGTAAAACGTAGAGGTGTGGAAAGTTTTCTCAATTTATTGCTAAATGATGTCTTTAAGAATTTCTTCCAAAATTCTGCCAGTGATATGGATCCATCTTTATCATTAACCGTGGCCGCTTATGTTATGGAGATGTTGGGACGTCATGATGTGGGTTTAAATGTGCAAGTTAACGAACATCAGACAGCTGTTAAATTTTTGGGTGTACAAATTTTTGAGGCTGTAAAAATGAGAAGAGGATCACACTTAAAGGAGGTGCTGATGTTACTATGTGCTGCCTTGCGTTTGAATCCGTTAATATTGGAACAAAATGTTTTCGAAATTACAGCTTGGATGATTTTGTCGCCCAAATCGGGAGAAAAAGAGGAACAGGAATTATTTGAAGAGTACTTAGTGTTGTTAATGGACATGTTTAGACGTTTGAGCAGAGCCGAAAAGTTTGTTACAAATCTCCTAAAGGCCTTGAATGAGCATTTAAAATCTACCAATCTAAGCTCAAACAAAAAACGTAAAGCTAAATCGGATTTGGAGACACCACAGAAGAAAAAAAAGAAGTTGTCAGAAAACCATACATCAGAGCAAATGGCTGAAGATTTTTCAAAATATTTAAAGATATTATTTCAAGATTTTTTCAAACCCACCCTAACCAAAACGTTAAATGATAATAGCAGACTAACGGCTACAGCTTCATTTTCAAAATTACAAAACTTTTGGCCCAGCAATCCTGTGGGTTTGTCATTCTCTAAAATCATTACGGGTTTAGTATCGAAACCTTCGTTAACCATATGGAAATCTTTATTGTATGCCTTAAAAGAACTTATCGAGTCTTTAAAAAGCACCAACGAAATAAATGAAAATTCTTTGTTTCAAATAGATTTTCAGGCGGCTCTTTTGTCACAGTACTTTGCTGGCTGTAAACTGGCCGAACAATCTGAGAAATTTTTGTTGGAACTGCAACAGCAAAGAGAGTTTACTTTAGAGATATTGAAATTATTTGGACAGTTTTTATTGGAAAAAGAACATCAGCCACGTACAATGAGCGCATTTTTAGAGTTGGCTTACTTTGCCTCAAATTTTGAATTGCTACTAACCTACTATCGTCCTGATGGCTGTAACCATGATTCTCTACATCCTGTGCAGGCGGTAGAAAATCTCCATAGCTTCCTTACGGCCGATGAATGGATCTTAATACAGCAACGTGTTTTAAATTTTGGCAAATCATCCTGTAAACATTTGTTACATCGTCTTAAAATGCAAAAATCACAGGCATCTCTTTTATTGTTGCCAGCAAATAAAGAAAGTTTGTGTTTAAAATCCACCGATACGGAAATTTTAAATTCCCTTTTAATTACCCCTCAGGCCAAATGGTATTTACATCAACTTCAAAGATCGGAGAAAGTAACCATTGCTCAATATTTTATTGGAAAACCCGAACTTTTGCACCTAACCTTTGATGATTTGGAACTTTTAGAATTTGTTTCTTTGGCTGTTTACGAAAATATTTGCAAATCCTTAAACTCTAAACATTCTCTGCTGAAATCATTGTCATGTGACTTTGACAAGGTACGTCAATGTGTAGAGACAACAGCTAGTGAATTATTAATTAAGGAATTGATTGATATCGTTATCAGTCGTTCGAAAGATGAATATAAAGTTAAAAAATTGTCGGTGGAGGACATCAAAATAAGTTTGGACATATTGTCGCGCTTGCCTTTGGGACAATTGAGACGCCAGCGTAAAACTATAATATTTGCTCTGCATTTGTGTTTGTATCGCGACTTGAAGGCGGCACAAGAGGATGAATTAGCGCTGCAGGTTTTAGAGATTATGAAGGGTAAGTAATTTATACAATTGTGTATGTATATATGTATTTCAACATGATGGTAACTTATAATACGATTTATATAGCCATCGCCATGAATGGCAAGGGTATATATTAGTTTGTCATTGCGTTTTTTTTTTACCAAAAATTGTTTTTGATATTTATCTCAGTGCGAGTTTTTGACTTGAAGATTGGTAGATTAAGTTTAATCTACGAATGTTTTTGTTGGGTTGTCGATTATTTTGTTTTATATGCTTCTTTAAGCGGCCAACATTGGCTAATAAATCCAAAAGTACAAACTTCTGAAAAAAAATGTGTGTAGGAAAACATACAAAACTTACCATTCCGGTGCTAAAAAAGATTTAAGAAACTTGAAAATATATTATTTGAATACATTTTTTTGGTTTAATTTGATTTTTCGGAATTTTTCCAATATATTTTCTAGCTACAATTTTCTTCCACTTATTCATAAATTACTCTGTGTTTTGATAACAAAATAACATTTTCTGACGTTGTGTATGGCAATACTAAGAAGTTTAAACTAGAACCCAAAGACATCTAAGTAGAGTAACGTTAGATTACATTTATTGTTAGATTAACTAATCTGATTATTAATTGGCATTTGATCTTCAAGTTAAAAAAATACCGCCCTTATTATACAATCATAGGGTAGCACTAGAAGTTCAACTGAGAATAAAAATAATCGCTCTCTTCCACATTTTATGGCAGCAACAAAATGCCAAATATGGCTTATATTGTTGAGTAGAATATAAGCCATATTTGGATCCATGGGCTTAGTTTTGAATTTGTGAAATAGAAAAAAATAAATTAAATACATTGATTTTTAAGATAATTGAGATCGTAATTTCTAATAATTGTACCTTATTTCATCAATCTCAGTTCATTTTTTTATATATATATTTCAATTTTCTTACAGATCTTTTGCATTTTGGTCAACAAGTGTTAATCTTTAAATACCTGCCAACCTCGTTATTGCTCAAACTATTACCCGCTGAAAATTGTTGGGAACTCTATGAGTTTCTCTTTTCCACAGTTAAAAATGAAGAAAAAGGAACAGAACAATTTTTACAAGGTTTAACTGATCTACTCAGTAAATCGCAGTCATCTTCGGGTATAAATGAAGAACAACGTAAACTATTGTTGGCGGCTATAGAAACGCTAGCTTCACTTAGCGGACCAAGTGCAAAACACATGCGCAAACACTTGGATGCCTTGTTGAAAATCTTTTCTGACTATCTACAAAATCATTTTACGGAGACCAGCGATGGCACCTCTAAGAAAGATAAGAAATTTGTGCAGAAAACTTTGGCTGGTTTTGGGCCCTATGCTTCGGCTATTTTAACAAAAGCAGCCAAGGCAAAGGAACCCACCAAACCTACGGAGGAATCTAAGGAAACCGAAGAGTGTAAGCTAGAGGTGGATGAAGATTTCAGACGTATTAGCAAAATTTATATAGGACATTCGGTAAGTTAGTTGTTTTGTTGTTTAAGCTAAAATTAGTTATTAATTTGATAAATTTAATTATCGCAGATGGATTATCGCAATCCCCATGCTATACGTTTAATGCAAGTGGCTTTAAATCATCGTGAATTGTTGCATTTAGATCAAGATGAAATAGAGTTTGTTTTGACACACTACTGGTCCCAAATTAATGAGGACCTAAAAGAAAAACCCGCGACAGAGCAACAAAAACTTTGCACCAAAACCATAGAATCGGCGGTAAAAATGATAATTGGCAATAAAACCAATGAAGATTTATTGCTGGTACTTAAAACTATAGCCAATAATGTAGAGGAAACTAATTTCTCCAACATCTTAAGACTATTGACTTTAATAGCAAAATGTCCATTTAGTACTATTAAAGGAGCAGTAAGTTTTATTTTGCATTTATTTATGTAAACATGTTTTCAAACAAATTGTCTATTATAGATTTTCAATGAACAATATAAACAAATTACGTTTAATATTACCCTACGTTTGGCCAGAGATGAGCAACAGCATTTTAAAGATTATGATTTAATAGTAAATCTTTTAAATTGTCATCAAGCCATACTTGATAATAAAATGGTAAGTGTTCTTTTATGTGTTTAAGTGTTAAGAGAAGATTTTCATAACATATTGTTTTACAGATTCCTATTTCAACCGATACCATGGATAGTATTTTATCATTTCTAATGGATATTAACATTAAAAAGTTCCGCCTGAGCGATACAAATCTCAAAGTTTTTCACACTCTTCACTTGGCCATGACCGAAGTGTGCTCGTCTCTTGTAAAATATCGTCATATTTTACTGATGGATCGTGTTCCCCAGTACATGCACATCTTTAAAGATCTTTTACAGGCAATTGTGTGGTATAAGAGTGAACGCCAAAAGGACACAGCTCTGCCCTCAAACGAAATAGATGATTTGTCAGAATTGGCTATGAAACTGGAAGCTTTAATGCATTTAATTGCCCAACATAGAGTGGGTGTTAAAAGGGTGGCGCCATTCGTTTTGACATTCATTATTAATTTGATGGTGGCAAATAAAAGACCTACTACTTTATACAATAAGGTGAGTTAAATGTTGTACATTTTTAAATATGTAATCTTTTTTGCAATATAATTTTATTTATTTTTTTTTTAGATCAAAACCCATATTGAGAATATTTGCTATGAATTGGTGGGTATTTGTGATCACCGTGTGGGTAGATTTATTTTACGTTGTTCCAATGAAGCTGGTCGTCAATTGTATGAACTGTTAGTTAAGGATTATCAAAAATATCATAAATTCAAGGGCAAAGTGTAAACTTACATATGTGTTTAATAATGATCGTGAGAATGAGATTTTATGTGTCTTTTATTTTAATTATAATAATAAATTTTTTGTTGCACAAAATTAGTTTTCTTTATTTATCTAGTATTTTAAACATAGTTTGGTTTTTTTTAAATTTTTAAAATTAAAGAGAGTTATACCTCTCTTCTACAAACATAACATATTCTTCTTTTATGAGTGGCAAGGTTATATATAAGTTTGTAATTTCTACATTCTTCATTTGCGACCCCACAAAGTATATATATTATGGATCGTTATAGATAGCGGAGTCGATAAAGCCATGTCCGTCTGTCTGTTAAAATCAACTTTCCGTAGCAACAAATAACATGATTCATACATCAATATGTATATCCGCTATAGACCCGGTTCGGTTGCTACTTCAAATGGCTGAGGTATAAGAAAAAAATAGGATAACCTCGATTTATGATCTATATCTGAATATATAGACAATATTGCTATCTAATGATAGATATTTCAAAGATCTTTACAACGACGTTTATAACACCGACAATGGGTCAAAATCGGGAAAAATATTTTATAACCCGATTTTTTTTTTCACCAAACATATTTTTCGCTAATAAATTACAAAATTAAAAACATGTTGCAATAAAATTTGTTTCAATAAAAATTTAGAAACTAAATTAGATAGATAGATTAAAATTTTCTAGTTTTTCTATTAAAATATAGTAAATTTCAGCGTTTTAAGTGTTAGCGTTTAATAAAAATGCATTTATAGAATGTTGTTATACTTCGTAGAATTGGCAAAACTATAGAAACTATTAAACTTCTGCAAGAAAGAATATGTTTTACTTTTATTTCAATATTTATTTTATTTTGTTCGCTTAGTAAGTTTTTAAATAGTTAGTAAAAATGGCCAGAGTCAAAATTTGCAAAAATTTAAAAACAAAATAATAAACAATTTTAGTGCTGAATTAGAAGGAAAAAGCTATATCTGTGATAAATATTCAACTAATAAATCAGCAGATTCAAAACTTTTGAAAAAAGATAAATTCCCAAATATGACTCCCTGAAAGGTTATCAATAATCTTGAATTTTAAATTAGATTACTGGAATCGGATACATATGTATACACCTAGTTTGGAGATTCAAGCAAGACGAATTATAACAAACACACCTCTTGGATTGTAATCGCAAGATCTCAATCCCATAGAAAACCTATGGGAAATTGTAGATTGCAAAATACGGACTCAAAATTATATCACGAAGGAAGTTTTATTAGAAGCGGTTATAAGGGAATATTCATACAAATAATTCAGAGGAGATGATTGATTCTCTTATTGGTTCAATGCATGGTCGCTGTGAAGCAGTAATATAAAAAAAACAGAGATATCCAACAAAATACTGATTAGAAATGAAACCAAGTTTTCATTGATTTGTCAATACGATAGATAAATAAATTAATTTCATTTAGAATGATTTCAACTGAGATAAAAATATTTGACCATAATAATGAATAATTTTTAGTTTGTTTTCTATAGAAACTCGAATACATTGAATAATCTCTTTCGTAAGAGAGAGTGCAGTTGCTAATATAAACAAAGGTTTATGTCTTCGCTATAGTTTTTTTTTCACATGTTCTATCCTTCGCTCAATATATCTATGACGATTGTACTAAAAATATTTAGTGTTTTGCGCGGTTTTTTAGTAAATGGTCGCGTGTGATTTGTTATCATGATTTTTTTTACTATTCTGGCCATAAAAGTGTTTAAACTCTAAAGATTTTTTAAAATGTAATTCTAACTATTCATTATTGTGTGTTTTTAAGAAAGTGTAGTGTGATGTGAATGTTTTTTTGTCCGATTTAATTTTTATGTACGTCAAATATGTAGCTTTTTAAAATACTTTATACCTACATGAGATATAAATCTTAAACATTTTTGAACCCATTAAGGTGACAATTCAAAATTGTATGTTTTCATCCCGATAATTTTTGGAAAGAATTTCTGTTTACTCTAAATACATACATATGTCAGATAAAAGGTAAGATTTTTTTTATATGTAATAATGTTGTTAAGACTTCAATTAACGTATCATACAGCCATATTTACATTCTTATTCCCGTGTTATGGGTCATTTAAGAAAACTAAAAACTAATTCATAGTCGTTGTTCGACATACCACAGAGTTTAAAACCCTTCCGCCCACAGAGTTTAAAATATTTCCGGCAGTCAAGAAATCAATTCTATACGAAGCCGGCCGGCCTAAGGCTGTAGCCGCTTTTCGACTACCAATAAAAACGAGAAATTATTTGTTTATGGTAGCAGTTAGAAATACTACAACATTATTTCTTACTGAATATTTAATTGAAAATCCATCCATATCCATATAAATATATAAATGTCTTTGTAAGTTTGTTGGTTTGTTTGAGCATCACGCCTAAACGGCTAAATCGAATTTATTGAATTTTGGAACGTATATAGATCCTTACTTGGAAGCGTCAATAGGCTATAACTTTTTTTTCAATACTTTTACCAGAAAGGGATAAACAGGAGAAAAACTGGTAAAATTGGTACCTTTAGTTCTTAAACAATAATTACTAAACGGCTGAACCGATTTTTACTATGGCAGGGGTAGCGAAGCGCACCGGGTCAAGCTAGTATGTATATATGTCTGTACATAATAATTGTAATATTTTCTTCCTTAAACATCACAAAGAATTTACAAAATTTCACATTCAATTGGGCGTTTTTACTACTCAAACATTCATATGAAACTAACCTTTTCTATTGTTAATATTTTGGAAATTTTGCATGGAAAATGTAACATAACCTTTTTTCTAAAGGGACAAACCTAATTAAATGAAACATCCAATTAGACAAAAACAATAGTAGGTAAAAAGAAAACTATACATAGATACATATGTATGTATTCCCTAAAACCCAAAGAAAAATAAGAAAATTTAATGTATATGCCATTAAACCAAAAATCAATACATTTCTGTGTACACTATTTAATTAAGTTAAACTAAATTTGTTGATTTGAAAAAAAGATTAATATAGGCAACATAAAAAACATATACAATTGAATTATTTTTTATAAATTGACCAGCAATTATTTTTCTTAAATATTTATTCAAATTCCAAGACATTTTAAATATAAGTTCATAACATAACTAAATTAAAAGAAAATAACATTAAATGAATTTGTACTTTTTTAATGGCGGCCAAACTTAGGCAAATAGTGAACACTTTTCACAAATGGGATGGTCAGCATCACCGGAACCACTGAAAATAGATGAAATTAATGCATATATGTATATTCAAATTTAACCTCTATTTGACATTCTTAAGAGCATTGCTCTCGTATATACTTACAATATAGTAACACAAGCATTACATATAAATTCTCCACACTCCGAGCAAGAAAAGCCACACTCCTCACACAATGGTTTTTGACAATTAGTGCAATCACTTTGTACATACGTGTCTCTGTCACAACACTTAGCTTTGCGACGTACCCACAGAAATTCCTCCTCCATATCCTCGGCTCCTTTGGCCGGTTCAATCTGGCCATTGCCCAACAACACCACTAAACTTGATAGTGGTGTATTTTTATTGCTCATGGGTTGATTATTATTATTGTTAAAGGAGCGAGCCGCTTGGAACAACAGCTTTGTGGTTTTGGCTGGAGTTTAAAATGTAATAATTAATTAATAATATGTCAATATTAAAACTTACCATGTATTGCTTTCATTTTATTTTCATCGTGAGAATCTACGATTTTTTCATTAACATGCATTTTGGTCTGTAAAGTGTATGGCGATTCCTCGGAACGCATTCTTTTAAGGCTAACTCTCTGCATTTCGATTGATTCTTTAAAAGCTTATAGGAATTTGTATTAAATTATTGTGTAGACATAAAATTTAGATGGGCACAAAATAAAATTGTTTGTAAACAACGGAGTTGATAATAATGGGTAAAATTGCATGTGTACTAAAAGTACCAAAAATATCTACTGTGCTTTATGTTAATTTCCTAAATACACTTAGGGAATTTATTGGTGTGTGGTAGATGCAATTTACGAATTAGTTAATTAAATTTGAGCTTAATTCACTAAAGTATGACAGAAATTCATTCAGTATGTATAATAGATAAAATTTGATTTTAATAATGGAATATGAATAAATTCTTTCGAACCTTTGAAATTAAACAATATTAGTGAATATTAAATTTGTCATTCGAATAAAAATTACTCGAATAATCGAGGAAATAAATATTTTTTGCTCGAATGAATTAAATTCTTCAGTCTATATATATAAAAATTAAATGGTCCATCTATGTAATGGCATCATTTTTTTTTATTCTATTCGAAAAAAAGAAAGAAAATTAAGAAATTAACATTTTTAATATATTGCCTCTTTTTCACTTCTCATTTTTCTTAATGAGAGATATTTTTTTGGAGAAACTTGAAGAACTAACATTAGTTAATAGCTACCGAGCGAAGCCGTCCCGGTCAACCATGCTAAAAAAATTATTATAACCATTATCATGAGTGGTAAGAGTTTATATAAGTTTGCCACTTTTTCCAGAATCTCCACATTTTTGGACATATGTTTCTTATTGTACCCTTTACCATGAGTGGCAATGGTATATATTAGTTTGTAATTTCTACATTTTTCATTTGCGACCCCACAAAGTATATATATTCTGGATCGTTATAGATAGCGAAGTCGATATAGCCATCTCCGTCTGTCCGTCTATATGTTGAAATTAACTTTCATCAATATATCGGGAATTCTTCCGCCTCGGTCGCTATTTAAAATCGACATATCGACCCGTATTTCTTTTTTACCGAACAAATTAAAAAAATATGTTTAAATAATTAAAAAAAAATTGGAAAAAAATTAAAAACAAAAAACAATTTCGAAAAAAAAAACTTTGAAAAACGATTTAAAAAAAAAATTATCATTGTTTACCTAAAAATATTTAAAATTTTTATTTTAAAGTATAATTTGGTGAAGGTTATATAGGATTTCCAAAATTTTAAAATTTTTTTTTTAAATTTAAAAAAAATTTTTTTGTTTAATTTTTTCCAATTTTTTTTTTTAAATTTTTTTCCAAATTTTTTTTTAAATTTATTAGTGAAAAAAAAATTATAAAAAAATTTTTTTGTGGTAAAAAAAAATATTTTCAATAAATGTATATTTGATCTTAGATAACTTTTATACGAGCAAACGATGTTAAAAATATAATAATGATCTTATATTGCGATATTTAAAAACTGAAGGTTGTTAAATTATATTAATATTTGTTCAAAGGAAACATCAATATAGATACTTTAACAATGTGAACGTACCATTAGTGTAATATAAAACATCACACTTCTTTTTAATATAATGTTAGAAAAAACAAGTAGGAGAGCTATATTCGGCTCTACCGAATCTTATATACCCTTCACCAAATTATACATTAAAATAATATTAAAAAATTTTTTTTTTCGAAATGTTTTCTTTAAGGTTTTTCCAATTTTTTTTTTAAATTTTTTTTTAATTTGAAAATTTGTTTTTTTTTTAATTTATTAGTGAAAAAAATGTTTTTTGTGAAAAAAAATTCGGGTTAAAAATTATTTTTCCCGATTTTGACCCATTGAGGGTCCAACTTACTATAGCCTTATATACATCGTTGCAATTGACTTTGAAATATCTGTCATTAGATTTCTATTTTGCTTATATTTATGACTTAGTAATCGAGATATAGATCAAAAATAGGCCAAAAATAGAGGTTGTCTCATATCTCCGTTATTTATGGACGGATTTTGCTGATTTTAAATAGGAAACTTCTCGAAAGCATGTCTGACAGAATTATTGAAGATTTGGATCCCGAAGATATCTGGGGTCTTCAGAAAATTGATTTCAACAGACAGACAGACGGACATGGCTAAACCGACTCCGCTATCTATAAGGATCCAGAATACATATACTTTATAAGGCCGGAAAATTATATTGTGGAAATTACAAACGGAATGACAAACTTATATATACCCTTCTCACGAAGGTGAAGGGTATAATTATTGTTTATGAACATTCATATACAATTTTAGGAAATTCGATTCGTCATTGAAATCATAGATGATAACTAGATAGGTAGAATGAACATATTATCATGTATTTTGTTATTGTATCATACGTGTGGAAAGAGAGCGTAATGTTGTTATCAAATATTTGTTCAACAAAAAAATTATTATACCCATCATCAAAGATATCATTAATATATCGAAATAATGGTCGCAGAACCAAAACGTTTATATATCCTGGGTCCTCATAAGATTCTAAGACGATCTAGCTATGTCCATGTGTTTGGTATTGAAAATGGTCCATGATTTCACCTAGCCCCTTACAAATGTCCCCCGGAATATTGTTTGAGCAGCCATAAATATGTCGATTATGCGATCCAAACGAAAGGAGCAAGCCGATCGAAATTTTAAACAATACTCTCTGTTGATATGGTTTGTTTGGTATTGAATATGGGCAATAAAGGTCCATTATTTCACCTAGCCCCCATACAAATGAGCAGTCATAAATATGTTGATTATGCGGCAATCTTGATAACATTTTGCATAAATTTTCCAAGTACTCTGAAATTATACTCCATAGTCCCCATAAAAGGTCGCCCTCAGAAAATGACTTGAACATTCATAATTGTCTTTTTTAATTAATATGGTGATGAAATTGGAAATAAACAAGTTTTATATGAACATAACTTCCACCAACGTTTGTGAGGATCGCCCATAATTGACCCTACCCCCATATAATCCCTATATCAGAAAAATATATAATTGTCAATAAATAATTTATATACATATACTGATACATATTAACATATGTAAATTTGGACATAAGGCCCATTAGGTTCTTGACAACAGACTTAGGTTTTTTTGACTCCCAGTAACGCTTCTATGTATAATTATTTCTATTGTCCCGAGCATCACTGATTTAAGTCCCTATAGAAGGCCAAAGCTACATATTGATTGTGGGAACACAAGATTCGGCACAGCTGATACAATACCAAACAGCATCAAATAAAATAAAACTAAATAATTGTTTTGAATTTTCCTAAGTAAAAGGAGTTTTTGAAATAAAAAAAAAATTAAATACATATATTTTTTTATCATGTGTAACTACCTTTATTCGCTATTTTTTTTAACTTTTTTTTTAATTTTTAAGTTACCCATGAAACTGTTGACGTTATTTAGCTTTTCAAATAAGTTTTTTTTTTTTATCAAATATTTGTCGTACCTTTAGTTTTACGAAATTCGATTCCACATTAAAACTATATAAGTAATAAAAAAAAATCGTTTTTTCAAATAAGCTGTGCTAAATTTATAACGCACATAAATGTTATAAATTTATCTCCAATATATCATGTCATAAATTTTAAACAAACATCTATCAAATATTTTCTCAACAAAGAAAAATAAATTTTTCACTCTCAAAAATCCCTAAAAAATAAACTTTACATTCCAAAATAAAATAAATTTTACAAAAATTAAATTATATTAATCAATTTAAAACAAGTAAGAAAGTATGGTCGGTCAATCCCGACCATACAATACCCTACACTAAGTAAATGAGCAAAAACATTTTTCTTTCAAAATTTCAATAATATCTATTCGTGAGTGATTTTCGGAAGTGTGCCTTATATGGGAGCTATGAGAAATTATGGACCGATCACCATGAAATTGGGTCATGTGATTAATGTCTATATGAAAGTTATTCATGTTGCATTTTATGTGTATACCAACATTTTGAGGAGATTTATGCTCGTTAAAGTGATTATCGTAAGCAGGCCTTATATGGGAGCTATGACTAATTATAATAAAATTTGGTGACATGAATTTCGTATATATAAAATTATTTGGAGAAAAACTTGTGTAGATACGTATATAAATTAAACATTTAATCGACTCAGAGAGTGATTCTGAGTCGATCGGTATACTTTAAGATGGGTGTTAGACTAATATTTTTGGGCGTTACAAAAATCTGCACAAATCCAATATACCCTCCCCACTATGGTGGTGTAGGGTATAAATATGTAGTAGTCGTATGCATGTATTGCTTTAGTAAGTAATTACAATAAATTAACATATTTTATGGTATTAATCAACTAAAACGAACTGTAACAGAGAATAGAATTTTTACGAGTGCTTCTATTGTTGTATTTATTTCTTTTTTAATATAGAAGATTATAAAGATGGGAATGTATACAGACAAAATTAAAAATGTCTATATAAAAAAAGATACATTTTTAAACTCTAATTTTAGTAAGCAAAATATAAGATACCGGAGCATTGAAATGATTTTAATGCACCATAATATGTAGATACGGGACTAAATACCCTAAAAACGAAAGCAAACAAAACAAATATGTATTTTGAATGTATACATTCTTGCTACATGCTACATTCTACAATACAATACAATACATACACTTAAGCAGACAGATAGCGAGACTATTACACACATAGATACACATTTTTGTCTATAAAAAATAAAATTAAAAAAAAAAAAAAAAAACAACAAATCACATAAACTAAAAATAACAAAAATAGAAGTGTTCTTAAAAAAAATTTATATTATTTTAAATGAAAATAAAAGAACCGCATTTTTATTCAGTGTCAACATAATGAGCATGTTTAAATGTCTGTCTAACTGCGCCCGTTCTTTCTCCGTCCGTCCGTCCATCTATGTATATATCTGTCTCTCAAAGTGTGTGTTCGTGGAAAATATCATAAAAAAAGATACAACTCAATGCAACAACATTTTTTAACACCTAATATTTGAAGAGGATACATATTCAGCAGATATACAGAGATACATTAACTAGAAATTATAATATAATTAGAACGCGAAAGAAATAACATAACAAATAAATTGTGTGAAATATTAAGGAATTTAACGAATATTAAATGAGCTAAATTAATCTACTACATATGTATTAACAAACTACATTAATTATCTCTTTTGTATAATAAAATCTTTTGTACTGCACTTGTTTATTCCATAAGGGTAGCTAGCAAGCAGCCAACTAACATAGATGTGGGTACTTGCTCTAGTTATGTCAGCTCTGCAAATTCATTTCAAAAATATTTGTTGATTTCTTTTAAATAAAATTATTTCAATAATGCACAGTGGTCAATTACAGCTGAAAATATTTAAATTATTTCATTGCTCTAATTGAATTTTGGCACGCAAACAAGGAATGTGTTTTCTGAAAACCTCACAAAAATTCTGAAGCAATACATAAAGGAATTGTTATGTTACAGTGGACACAGCTAATAAAATTTTAATATCTGATATTGGAAAATGTAGGATTTATTTTTGTATAGAATAATCAAGGTTTACTACCGTTACCGCAAAGCCACCGCTAGCCCTAAAATCAGTGTTGCCAATTTAACCCTTTTCTGGCTAAATTTAGCCCTTTTCAAAATTCATTTAGCCTTTAGCCATTTTTTAGTCTTTTTGATTCTCATTCATTTAGCCATTTTTATGGCTAAATTAAAACTTATATATTTACTCTAATGATCTAAAATGTTTGCAATTTAAAATCTGTAAAGAAAAATTGGCAGGAATGTTATGACAAAAATTAACTAATAATGTTGAACCAGTAAACAATTTAAGCACATACAAATTGTTGGAATCTTCCATATATTCTTCAAACTGGCTCTAGTTCTCAAATTTTATCATTAAATTTTTGCTCGAATATTTTATTATTTGCATCAAGGACGCATTCAAAATTCATGTTGTATTCTTGCCTGGGACGCTTAGTTGTTCAGAATTGTTTTTCTGTAACTTTTAAAACCATTGAGATATTTTAGTATTTTTGTAGCGTACAGATATCTTCTTGAACTTCCATAGTTCAATTGTCATAAAATCTATGATATACTTGAGGCTTCACGGATATTAGACTCATAAATATAAGCAGGTAAATTTTAATATTAAAAAATGTTATACGGGCGGGTCCGGGTGTTTATAAAATTATATATAGGATTAAAGAGGACGCTTTCAACTTTATCTGGGTGATGTATTTTTTTACCCTTAAAAGTAACGTTCTTCTAAAATTGTGACGTAAATAGAGTACTTTAAAAAATATTTTTAAAGACTACAATCCAACAAATTTAGAAAAAAGAAATGTCAGTCCATTATCGATAATAGCTTAGCTATGATCATTTATATCTGATCAAATATAAAAAATTTACTTTTTTCTAAAATTAAATTGAATATGTATGTTTTGACCAAGTATTTTGGCTACCTTAGTTTTGATATGTTTACTAACTAATGGCAAAATTTATGTTTTGGCCAATGAAAATCAATTCTATCCGATGACGTGTATAGTTTTTAGAATATTTTTTTTCTGCATTATTTGAGTGTAATGTTCACTTATCAAAATATTCTCCATCGATTCCGAAGTTATCAGAAAGTATTACTTTAAAATTTGGCTTTTATATAAAAAATTTGCCTAGGAACATTTTGAAGGCCAAGTGATAAATACGAGATTTTGAAAACATCGGCAAATGATATGCGTATGGCCACATATTAAGTACGTTATTTTGAAGTTAAGAATCAACAGACAGGAATGTATATTCTTATTTTCTTCCATTTGAACGTGTGCTTTATTCATACATTTTTGTTTGTCTATTCGACATAGCCAAATTTAACATTCTAAGTTGTTTTTTGTATAAAATGTATGCGTTTTTTAATTTAACCCATTTTTAGTAATTTTTTTTAGCGTTTTTTAGCTATTTTTGTTCACCAAGAATTTGCAACACTGCCTAAAATAGACTTTCTGCTCGACCACCATTGCCTTTAAAATATCATTACCGAAATAACTACAATTAACATTACAAAAATAATCGGAATACCGTTACTGTTATTTTAAATTATGAAAATACTAATTTCTAAGTACTCTGAAATTATACTGTAAAGTATGGCTATAAATCGGGCAACATTTGTCCCTAGTCCCCATACAAGGTCCCCCTCAGAAAATGAATTGAACATTCATAATTGTCTTATAATAATTAATGTCATGATGAAATTGAACGTAATTGACCCTACTCCCCATAGCTGAAAAATATTTTATTGTCACATATTGATGGTGGGTATAAAAGATTCGGCACAGCCGAATATATAACTCTTACTTGTTCTATTACGATTTATTTATACCCTTCACCTTCGTGAGAAGGGTATATATAAATTTGTCATTCCGTTTGTAATTTCCACAATATAATTTTCCGACCCTATAAAGTATATATATTCTGGATCCTTATAGATACCGGAATCGATTTAGCCATGCCCGTCTGTCTGTCTGTCTGTCTGTCTGTTGAAATCAATTTTCTGAAGACCCCAGATATCTTCGGGATCCAAATCTTGAATAATTCTGTCAGACATGCTATCGAGAAGTTTGCTATTTAAAATCAGCAAAATCGGTCCACAAATGGCTGAGATATAAGGAAAAAACCAGGACAACCTCGATTTTTTACCTATTTTTTGACCTATATCTGGATTACTAAGTCATTAATATAGACAATATGGATATCTAATGATAGATATTGTAAAGACCTTTGCAACGACGTATATAAGACCATAGTAAGTTGGACCTACAGTGGGTTAAAATCGGGAAAAATTTTTAACCCGAATTTTTTTTCACCAAAAGTTTTTTTGGCTAAATATTAAAAAAAACAATTTAAAAAAAAAAGTTTTTTAAATTTAAAAAATTTAAAAAAAAAATAGAAAAAAAAATTTTTTTCAAAAAATTAAAAAAAAACAACTGGAAAAAAAATTAATTTTGTTTACCTAAAAATATTTAAAATTTTTATTTTGAAGTATAGTTTCGTGAAGGGTATATAAGATTCGGCCCAGCCGAATATATCTCTCTTACTTGTTTTATTATAAATATACTTGTACTCAGCAAATTTAATGTTTCACCACTTGTGCTTTGTGTATCTTTGCATTGTCAATGATCAGGCATCAGCATCTGTGATTTTGGATTCAGCTTAATAATTGAATAATTCTTAAAAGAAAGATGTGAACATTTTTTTTATATAAAATGCCATGTATTTTCATAGCTTCGTGTGCTGCGGTATTTACTTTACCATCTTCTACATAATTCAAAATTTTCACGATCAATACGGGAGATCGAAATGAAGATTAAAACAAGCTAAAGAATTTTTTAAATTCAGCAACAAATAATTTTGATAAAAAAAAAATTTAATTCCAAATGAAGAAAATTTAATTTAAAATGAAAGAACTTGAATTTGTGTTGAAAATAATTTAATTTGTTTGAAAAAATTTAATTTGCTTTGATTTGTAAAAAAATTAATAAGAATCGAAAAACCGTTAATTTGAGAGAAAATTAACCTATATACATACATTTATTTACTTATATTAACAATAAATAAGTAAGAGTGCTATATTCGGCTATGCCGAATCTTATATACCCTTCACCTTTGTTGTGGATCCATTAATTGCCCACTTTCTGCGTATAGCATGCTAAATATATCAAGAAAACTTTTAAAAATTTTACATTTTATTGCTGACGAACAGATTATATATACCCTTCTCACTAAGGTGATGCATATAAAAACAACAACGCCAAACGAAACAAAACGCAAAAAATACGCAAAGCAATGAAGCCAACACACATCCAAACATACGTTTTGTTGCTTTTTTGTCAAAGCATGCAATAGTCTTTTTTTTATGAAGTTTTCAGAGGTTGTCTCGGATTTTTGCTCATATCTCCGTTATTTATGGACGGATTTTGCTTCTCGAAAGCATGTCTGACGGAATTTTTGAAGATTTGGATGCCGAAGATACAGACGGACAGACAGTCTGTCTGCCTGTCATAGCTTAATCGACTCCGCTATCTATAAGGATCCAGAATATATATACTTATAGGGTCGGAAAATTATTTTGTGGAAATTACAAACGGAATGACAAACTTATATATACCCTTCTCACGAAGGTGAAGGGTATAAAAATAAGAATTTTATTAAAAAAATTCTGAATATAGAAA
The DNA here is from genome assembly GCA_942486065.2 of Calliphora vomitoria. Taxonomy (NCBI): domain Eukaryota; kingdom Metazoa; phylum Arthropoda; class Insecta; order Diptera; family Calliphoridae; genus Calliphora; species Calliphora vomitoria. The sequence continues at coordinate 46,009,882 of OW818032.2, forward strand.
AGAAACTAAAAAGTATTTATTATGGTATATATTAAAAAAACAATGGAAACTTAGATTTCGGTTTTTTCTTTTAGTGACTCAGTATTTTGTTGGATAGCTAGGCTTATATTTTCCTCAGCGTATGGATGGATACCTACATAACAAATTCCAAGGCAACGGAGTTTTTTAAATCGATTTTAGAAATCTAGAGTATCAAACCAAATGTTTATGCTTATCCTCATGCCTCAAAGTCTCGTTATAATCTTGGAATATTAGTTTCGGATTTGCAAACAAAATCCACGCTTGAATTCGGAAACCCAGCGAAACGAATTCTGGCATAGTTTTTCATGACGAACAGTCGAAATAAGTTGATCAGCACAGTTGTCGATTTAATCATAGAAATTGGAACTAACGATCACTGTTGAATTCGGTAGGCAAATAGTGTCAAACATTCCTCAGTATGACGATAAGTATCTTAACGATATTGGAATATAGTCTCACAACATATTCGATTTCTGGCACCTCAGACGATTTGAGACGATTTTCAAAAAATTATTGTATGATTTCCACAAAATGCTTGATTACATAAATACTAGTTTTAGTAATACAAACGTTTGAGTGAACATTTTACTTGTGGTTTGTTGTGGTTGTAACAATAACACAAGTACATAATTTCTTAGACCCGCTGCTACAGAAATATTATAAAAATCAAACCACTATCGAATAAGTGACATTAAACACAATTGAATATGCACCATATCGCCTGATTTTCTGATTGTAGGGTACACAAAAAATTCATTAAAATCTATAGGGAAAGCACAAACATTGTACATATTTATATATATTTTCCTTTGTGATCAGTTCTGATAATTATGAAACAAACAACTTTAATTCTTCCCTGTAAAGAAGAGTCAATCAATTCCCACTCATGTGTTATTTTACTAAATAATTTATGTGAGTTTTTTACACTTCAAAATTTATTTTAAAGGTATTTATTTGCTTTTTTTTCCTAAATGTTTGTTTATCTTACCAAACAACACCACAATAAAAAATGTAAACAAAAAAAAAAAAAAAAAAAAAACTGAAATAATTTAAGAAAAAAAAAAAGAAACGAAAAAAAATTCCAAGGTCAGTAAACCTCCATGTGCTCATCTTCTTTCAGTGTGTTTTACTACATGTACAAAATGCAGTCAGTCAGTCAGCCAGCCAGCCCGGCAGCCAGTCATTTAGTTAGTAAAGCAGATTAACATAAAGTTGAATTCTCTTTCGTTGTTTTATTTTTTATATCTAGAGATCGTATTAGTAATGTGGTTCTTACAGCAAAAAAAAAATGTAAAACGAAAACGAATCTTATTTTTTAATTTCTGAAGAAAAATGTTCAACTGATATAACAGAATATGTACATAGCACCATTTACACCATTTGCAATTTATTTTCCTTTTGCAGAAATATGGAAAAAATATCAAGATTTCTCAAAATGTATTTCATTATGTTGCTAACACATGGGTGTTTTGCTCTTGGGTTTCCTTATGGCCTAATTTCTTCACAGGACATTATCAACTCTTAAATATTCTCACAAATTTCTAAAGTATACAGTGAGTGACAATTAGGCATGCCAAACGGGACTGGGTTTTAGAAATCCCGAGATTTGGGATTTTTTAAATGTAAATCCTGGGATCCCGGAATTTTTCGCCATTTGAGCGCTGGCATCAAGTGATAGTTTTATATAGATAAAAAAATAAAAAAATGTCAACAAATTTTAAAAAAGATCCCAAACGAGACGTACTTTGAAAATCAGAATAAAATGTTTAATGTGATTATTATTTAGAGTACATAACTTGTTTTTAAATAAATCCACAAAATTTTGATTTGAATTCAAATTAGAAAACGATGATTTAGGTACTGGAATGCAACGTTGGAACATGGATAAAATTTAATGAAAAATTTATCTTTAATCCAGCTTTGTTAGGCTTCTTTTAATTTGTTTGTACTAATTTGATGTTGATAGAAAGATATAAATATATTAAATTGTAAATGGTGTTGTTTTTAATATTGCAAAGGAAATCAACAGTTAAAAGTACTTTAAGTAATTAATTGTTTAATTACTTACTGCTGCTGCCAGTGCCACTATTATCAGCAACAATCTACAACAACTTGCAAAAGTGTTTAAGCTTAAACAAAAAAAAAAAAACATTAACAATGGCTCTCATAAAACCTCAAGAAGACAACAACAATAACAATAACAATAACAACAAACAAACTAATAAATAAATGTTTGTTATGTTAATTAAAATAATCGTTGGCACCATCCAGCCATCGTCCACCGCATTAACTGTCAAAAGTTCAACAAGTTCAAAATCACTCACAAAAAAATGTCTTCATAAATGCTTAAAAACACGTAAAAAAAAAAATTGCACAATTTTGGTTAAATACATTTTGAATACGTCATACTTATTAAGCCCATGAATAAAGCCGGAATTATGTAAATGGTTTTTTGTTAAACACTCTCACAGATACACGCACTTACACACACAAATATTCGGAGATACAATTTGTTTTTGGCCTTTAATATCATATGTCTGATTTTTTTCAAAAAAATAAACCAAAACAAAACTTACGATTGCACACAGAGCGAACAGAGAGCATTTAATGCGGGTTTTACCTTCTGTTTTTTCCTCATTGTTATTGTTGTTGTTGACGCAATTTATTCGTGCGTATTCATTTATATTTTGATTTCTTTGAAAAATGTAGGACAAAATAACATAAGTTTTCTGTAACTTAAGAAAAACCCAACAAATCTTTAAATTACATACATAAATTCATACATAGTTGTTTAGTAATTTTTTGAAATATTTATTTTCTTATTGTTAAATAGAAGAACGAACGCGCATGCATATACGATATTATGATTTGATGATTAATGTCCGGCCGATTCGAGGTTTAATTTAAAATGATGACCGGTTTTATTATTCATTACAACTTTTTGTTAGCTTAAATAAATAAGGGCTTAGAGCTTCGAATTAATTAATTATTTTTGAGCTTAATTCACCAATAGATTTGCCACAAATCTCATGTATGGGCCAGTGGTTTAAACTCTAATTTGGAGAGCTTCTCACACGCAGGAAAAAAATATAGTTGTGCATTGTTACTGTAACCATTTCAACATTTGTGCATGTTTACTGTAACCATTTCAACATTTTTAACAATATTATAGTCACAGTAACTATATATTTGATTGTGGTAACAACAATATGGTTAATTTAGGATTCACATGATTATTTCAAGCATATATATGGTTACAGTAAACATGTATATGTTTCTTTAATGTTTGTGTTTCACAGACGATCTAAAATTGGATGTGTTCTGGTTAAATAATGGAACTCGTTACTGATATCCATTTGTGGTCCATTGGCTAGTGGATCGTCACTTTCATTTAAGGAAAATTTAAATCGAATCAAACCGATTTTCCTAGTTCCAACACAAAAATAAAATACAAATTATATTCTAACAATAGACCGCTAAGAATATTAAACATAAACATTATATACCCAAGTACTAAAGAAATGTCTCAAGTCCCAACTCTCGATCGGTCATTATTTCTCTAGCAAAATGGTGTTTAATTGAAAATTGAATTTTAAAACCCACAAAAAACTGAAAAATTATCATAGATAAACGATTCATAGCTGTAGTAGAATATATACCCTTTCTACAAATATATTAGCAAACATTGGTAATATTAATAAGTAATAAATATTCCCGAATGATTAGAGATGGGAAATGGATAAATACCCAAATGGTAAATACCCGGTCAAATATGTAAAAATGGGTAAATACCCGGGTATTTACCCAAAAGGTGGGTATAAATTATGTTGTAGAAAATTTGGTGCTTCCTCAAATGAATTAGCAGAGTTGATGATTTCATCCTCAGCCGGTACAATTTTTAGCGAATTATCCTTTTGTCGCATATCCTTGTGGACGAGATTCCAATTATGTGCTATAAAACATACTTTTTCTGCATTATCGGCAGTTAATCTGTTTCGTTTTTTTTATGTGTATGAAACTTTGAGTGCTGAATGAGCGTTCAGTGGCAGCTGAAATGCATGGAGCAGTCAATATACGAACCGCTATTCTGCTTAGTTCTGTGGACGAGCAAATACTTTTCCACCATGTCGAAGGAAATATTTCTTCTATGTAAGTCCACACAAAATTTTTAGAACAAAAATCTTCTATAGCTTTATAGTTTGCTAGGTCCCATCTCTACGAATGATCCCACAGCGATTACAACATCCAAAATTACCAAATCCAACAACATAATAAAAAGTTAGCCAGAAAATTGCGAAATTAGTTCAGACCGGATAGCTAATAAAATCAGATCAACGTTTAATAAATGAATCCAAGAACTCCTGGGGAACATTAACTGGTTCAGGGAAGTAATTTTTGAATTAACCATTTGCAAAGTATTTTAATTTTTGTCCAATATATAACAATTTGAAATTTCAAGACACACACGTAAATATATTCACTATATATTGTTTAATTATTGCTATTATATGCAATATTTGATAATGAATAATGATAAGTCGGCTTCAATCACATAAACCTACACGCAGAGAAAAAATATAGTTACCTGTAACCATTTCAAAATTTTTACAAGTTTTTGAACAATCTGTCACTGTTATTATTTATAAGATTGCGGTTACCATAATATGGTAAAGTTACGACTCACATTATTGTAGCAATCATATATATTATAGCAATAACTAAGTATATGTTTGTGACAACCAGTTATATGATGACGGATTTACCATATTATGTTCTCGGTTTATGATATAAACTGAGAACAACATGTTATGATACAATATAGTGATTCATCATGAAAATGATTGCCATAAACATATATTTATTTACTACAATCATGTACATTATCGGCCATAACTGAACACCCCCTTAATGGATAATTTAATATCATAATTTTTTTTTGTTAAAAAACGTTTTTTGGGATATATTTTGTATATATTTTATTAATTTATATTGTTAATGTTCATATTGTGTTCATTTAGGAAAGGATAATTTTATGAACAACTAATTTAAAATGATAAAACATACAAAAACACAAAACGCGACGGACAAAACAAAAGCACCCCCTTATAAGATGTATACAAATTCGACTATGCTACTTCATATTTCCAATGCCAGTTAACGGGACTCACAACGGATGCATTTAAAAATTCTAGAAGATAATTTAAGTTTAATACAGTTTATTGTGAAAAACTTAAAATTAAAGTTATTGAAGACTGTAAGGCGGTCTTAATACCGCATGAATTGATTAAAAAATATTCAATTAACAGATCAGTTATTTCCATGGTGATTCTAAAGTTTTTGCAGACTGGTCGGATATTACCGGGGCATTATGGAGGACATCCGCGTAAAACCACACGTTATGATGATTCCTTGATCAAAAGAGCAATGCGAAAAGATCCTACAGCATCAGCTTGTCAAGTAAGAACAAGTTTATGATTATGCGTTAGCGAAAGAACAATCCGTAGAAGAACAGTAGAAGCACGATTATTCAGCCGATGACCAGCAAAAAAACCGTTTATATCAGCTAAGAACAAGAAAGCTAGACTGGAGTTTACCAAAGCCCACATCAACTGGAGTGTCCAAAAATGGAAGACAATACTGTTCTCCGACGAATTCAAATACAAATTAAAAAGTTCCTATGGAATAAGGCGTGTACGCAGACGAAAAGAAGAATGACTGAATTCTAAGTATTGCAAAGGAACAATTAAACATGAAGGGGGCAATGTAAAAGTCTGGGGTTGCTGTTCTGGTAAAGGAATTGGTCCAATTCATAAAGTTAATGGGATTATGGATCACTTCATGTACCGTGGTATATGGAAAGATGTAAGGTTGCCTTATGCCAGTGAAAAGATTCCACTTATAGGGAGGTTCCAACAGGATAACGATCCTAAGCACACCTCCAAAGTGTGTAAGACTTGGCTACAGAGCAATAATATTCAAGTTCTTCATTGGCCTGCACAATCTCCCGATCTCAATCCTATTGAGAACTCATGGGAGATTGATAATATACAATCCGCAATAAGGATCGGCAATTTTCACGATTTATTTCAAGCCGTTATTATAGCCTGGAAAGGAATATCACAAGACACCATAAAAAACTTAATATCTTCTATGGCTAAGAGATGTGCTTGTGTCATCCAAAACTAAGGATTTGCAACAAAATATAAATTAAAAAATTGTTTATATTAAGTCCATAAAGGCGAGCTTTAGTTTTGTCCGTTTTATTTTCTAGCTTTAAATATTTTTTGATTTAAAGTTACCTCTTATAGAAAGATTATCTTTAAAAGTATTTGTTTATCAATAATAAAAATATTAACAATTGAAAATAATACATAATAGAAATTTAAAACTTTGTTTTTATAAAAAAATATAATATGAAAAAAATTCACTGAGGTGCTTTAGTTATGGCCGATACTGTATATATTATATCGATAATCATTTGAATCTTAACTTTACCATATTATGGTTACCACAATCATGTACATGTACATCTATATATTTTTCTCTGGGTGTAAACATTTTTATTTTCCTCTGCTGAATGATGCCATTAATTCGAAATATATTGATCAATTGCATCATCTAGCGATACTACAAAAGGATGTGATCTGATGAGATTAGGGAACTCGTTCCCGATATCCGCATGTTTTCATTTGTGTTTGATTGACAAGTGGATCGGTCAACATATAACTGAAAATTAATTTATACACAGAGAAAACAGATTCGTAATAGCAACCGAATTTGTTGCCAATCGAATGATTCTGCCTTAGTGCCCGAATATTACAGTTGTGGCTACAAAATGTTAGAAGTGGTAAAAAAAGTTTGGTTGCTTCAACCGAAATTCTTCTTTATCCACTGATATTCTGTTGTGAGAACCGAAAAAATCTATGTTTGCAACCGAATCATTCGATTGGCAACAAATTCGGTTGCTATTACGAATCTGTTTTCTCTGTGTAGTATCATTTATCATTAGGTATCATAGACTATTCTGAATTTAGATTTTTAGACATTTAGACTTTTAACACTTTATGCAGATCAGGTCTATATTGAAACACTCTACTTTTACTATTTCATGGCCATATTTTTCATTATTCCCAATTTCAAATCTTATACATATGTTCACAGAAAATAAAAAATAAAAAACTTTGTCTATAAAGAAAAGTAGGTTGGAGGGTACGCGTAAACACCATAAATCATGAATAATCACATTAAATTTGCCCCTCAATTTATGGAGACATATATTCAATGTGTATTTTATTTTTATTTATTTTTTTTTCAAAAGAATTTCATAGAAAAATACTTTTTTTGGAAGAGTGAATGTTAAATTTTCTACATAAGCAATTCTATGTGTTTGGAAATTTTCTTAGAATACAATGATGATTTATGTTACTTTTTGCGAAGTACATTGAATTCTACACAATTTTTAATGATGACAAATGTTTGTGCTGAAAATGTGAAATGTATTTATCTCAGTGATAGAAAACATTAATTGTAATACGAATTTTTCGTATGAATATTTAAAAAATCAACAATTCAATATGGTCCGACTTCAATCATTATAATCATTAGAAAATAATCAATTATTAAAACAATATTTGTTCGTCTTTCTTCTTATTTTTTTTTTGTTTTGTGTGTTATAATTCAAAATGGATATAATACAGCGTATTTTGTACGTTGTTGTGTAAACTTTAATATTTATTTAAAATTTAAGTTGCAGAAGAAAAAAAGGCATTAACAAGATATTTGTTTAGTTTGGATTTAACTTAAAAAAAAGCAAAAAATAAAATATATTTATTTGTGTTTATCATGCTGACGATAATGCTGATAATGATGGCGTTGAGGGTGATGATCATTGGAAATCGACATGACTTTTTGTTATTTTTTCTATAATTTCAGCGTCAAAATTTATTGTTTTAGTAGTAAAATTATATTTTTCTTTTTATGTTTTAGTTTATGTTAAATTTGTTGTCTAAGGAGAAAAAGTATTAGACGATTTATGATAATTAGCAAAATATATTAACATTTACACTGCCACTATATACAATACTACATTTAATACGTTTTTGTTTGGTATTTTTTTCATTTGGACGTTGAAAGGTCCATGATGTATTAGTATTTTGTGATTTTTTATTTATTTATTTAAATAAAATCTTTTCTCATCTGTTTTTTTTTGACATAAATTGGTCAATACATACATAGATACGTATTTCAAAATTCTTAAATATATATTCATACATATGAATATTTTAAATATTTTTAGATTCCATTTTGTTCATATTTTGTATAATGTAATTTTGTATCGGTATATTTTACGAAGGTGGCATTTTCTTAAACAAACAAATATCAGAAGTAAATATTCTTAATATTTTCTTTAAATTATAAAAATCCATTTCCAAAAACTAACTAATAAGCTTCAAAGGCTTTTCATAATGGAATTAATTCATAACAGAATTCTATCAACCTTTGAATGATTTAATTTTTATTAATTCAAATATAAAGCAAATTAAAATTGAAAATATTTATACCCCCATAGTGGGTAGGGTATATTGGATTAGTGCTGATGTTTGTAACGTGCAAAAATATTGTCGTAACACCCACCTTAAATCTGAACATGATCACTTTCTGAGTCGATTAAGCACAAACTTTAATATTGCCCCAAGGACTAAGCCTATTGAATTTGGTTAGAATCGGTCCATTATTTGTCCTAGCTCTCATAAATATCTTAATTATAATCCAAACCTAATTTAGCACAAATAAGTTTTGTATAAGCACGTACTACCAAATTTAGTACCGATCGGTCCACAATGTATAAATCTCTGAAATATGTTACTATCCAAATAAAATTCAACACAATTATATTTCATATATACGCAAATCATCCCACCAAATTTTGCTACGATCGGTCAATAACTAGTCATAGCCCCATATAATGCTCACTTCCGAAAATCACTTTATCGATCATAAATATCTTAAAAATGTTGGTATTTAAATAAGATTCTATACAAATAAGTTTCATATCAAAAGAAAACTGTTTATAATCATATACTCGGATGATACCCTATCATATTGCCCGACTATACTTTCTTACTTGTTTTATTTATAATAGATTTGAATTGAAGAATAATGTTATCATTCAACAATTTGTATTAAGTCATTTTGTAATGGATTTGATTTAAAGACAACTTAATTCAATAATAAAATTATTTCTAGTACTAAGACAATGAATTATTGTAATTTGAGCTTAATGCTTAAGAGAATATATTTAATTTGATTTTGAAAATTTAATTAAGAATTAATTCCTTCAAACCTTTGCTCGCAAGTAAGGTAAAGGTCAAGGCGTATCTCCTAAAAATATTGGTCTTAAGTGATTCCCATCGACTCAGAATCACTGAGTCGTTTTAACGATGTCCGTCCGTCTGACTGGCTGTCCATGTAAACTTGTGGGCAAAGTATAAGTCGCAATTTCGAAAAATTTGGCACAAGTATTATCTTCGACCCAAAGACGAAGCTTATTGAAACTGGTAAAAATCTGTCCATTATTTCACCAAACCCCATGCAAATGACCTACCGATATAGGACTTAGGTTTTATATACAAATAAAACACACCTAAACAAATTACCATAGTTCCCATGTAAGGCCCATTTCCGAAAATTACTTTAACGAGCATAAAACTCTTTAAAATGTTGGTATCCAGAAAGCAACAAAAGACAATTAAGTTAAATTTCATGGCGATCGGTCCATAATAAAGCCGAAAATCACTCATGAAAGAAACTTATTGAAATTGGAATAGAATAATGATTTGCTCATACTCAATGTACGGCATTATATGGTCGGGCTTGTCCTACTATACTTTCTTACTTTATCAACTTATAAATCAGCTTATTTTCATCGACTCGGATCTTGGTCAAAAGCGAAGTACAACGGCGAATTGACATCTCCACACCGCAATCAAAACAACCATCACAGATCAATAAATTGCAGTCCGGAGATCATTCAGCAGTTCAAAAGCAATGATCTCCAAGAGAAGTTAATGCTATCTCTGCATCCCAGAAGTTGAGATGTGTTGGGGTCATTGTAGTGCTGGCATATTTTCATAACATCGTTTAAAATAGATCTGTATCCAATTCCAGTATATTTTATGATATTAAAAACAGCCCTACATAGTTTTCCATTTCAGACTCGACCAGTTAAAGTGATCTTTGGCAAATTGTATACGAGTAGTACGGTTTTTCTTAGAAATAAGAAGGTTTTCAACCAAGACCAGCCTCATTTGCCTTGTACGTTGACAAAGTAGGTAATTTTTGCATTTTAACTTCTGAAAATTAAAAATGAATTTATACATATGATACTTGAAGTAAACAGCAGCCGACAAAATAGTTTTTCATCAAAAATTATTCATGTAAAAAAATAAATTTTGGTCCGAAATGTGAGCATTCGAAGTTTTGTAAAAATTTTCTTAAAGTTCATGATTAAAATTAGTTTGAGTTTTGTTTAGGAATTTAATGTTTGTTATCCAAAGATCAATCTTTTTGAACCTCGATCGATTTATAATTGCATAATATAAATTAAGACTTGCCCCATACAAGGTTGTATTTATTAACATTCCAATTTGAATTAATGAATAAATGAATGTGCCCTAACTAACAAACAAATCGCACCTAATTGCAAATTTCCAATGCAAAATCGAATAATTTCTTATTAATACCAGTATCAATCAATAAAAATTTACTCACTGCCATACAATACCATACCATGCCATGTGAGCGAGTATTTATTTTATTGAAAATTAAAAAAACATAAATTAGTTAAGTATTTTTTTTAAATTAACGTTCGTTCGTTCGTTTGTTCGTTCGTTTGTTCATATACACAAAATTTTAATTTATTGTAGTAAACAAAAAATCGAACATCACTAGCTCTCACTTCGTGAGTGAGTTGCTCTCTTTTCTTTTTACCCTCTTGAAAAAAAAAATTGTAACTACTACCATTTTATACAACTGTTCACACTAACTAGCAGACACTACACTAGCAGCAGGCTTGCTAAACATTTAAAACTCTTAAGAGAAAACAGAAGTAATTTACTATTTGAACGCATACGACGACGAGCAAATTGCAACGCGCTTTTAAAGAAATCAAACAAAAAAGTGTTTTAATACGGTCGGTTTTTGTGTTAAACAAACACATTGTTTTTTATTTATTTTATACATACTCTCTGGCGTATTGTTTAATTTTTTTTTACAAGATTCTTTTTATTTTGTATCTGTTAGTTGTGTTGTTTGTGTATTTTATCTTATAAAGAATTTTATAAAAATGAATTGAATGTGAATAAATAAAATAATAATAAAAATAAAAGAAATAAATACAAAGATGATATTCATTACAATTGTCTAGTTTATGGGCAAATAAAAAATTTATGAAAAAAAGAAGAAAAAACAAACCTAAAAAGGCATAATAAGAAAGAATGTGTGCTTGTGTGTGTGTGTATACAAAATAACAACCACAACAATAATATTAACAACAACAACAAAAGTGAAGTAAAGTAAAGAAAAACAAAAAAAAAGAGAGTGTAATTGAAGTTTTAAACGACTACTACAGTAACAGCAACAACAAAAAGACAACAAACATGAAGTTTTTATAGAAAACTTGAAGAAATAAATAGTGAAATTGTAACCAATTGCAAAACAATGGAATTTTGAAGTGAAGTAGTAGTAAAGCTTGAGTAAAATATTAAAAAAATATACAATTTAAGTTTGTTTGTTTTCAAAACTAAGAGAAGTAAGAAAACGCCAAAGAAAAACAACAAGAAAATTCAACAGAAAAATATGCAAACAATGCATTTTACACTCAACGAAATTTATTTAAAGTTACACTCATGGTTTTTCCACGAAAGCAAATTAAAATTAAAGTGAATTTAAATTATTTTAATGAACGTATTTACATAATATGATATGAACGTGTAAAAATTTGGAAAATATTTAATTGTAGTAGGTACCTATGAAAAAAAAAAAAACAATAGAAAACTAATACTTGCATTAATATTTACAATTTGCTCAAGTTTATTGAATTTAAATGGTTTATTATTCAAAGAAAACTGATTAATTAATACTAAAATAATTAACGTTGTTATACATATTTGAATTTAATTGAAATTGTAAATTAGTATGCAAAGAGCAAGAAATAGTGAAATGTATAGCTTAAGCAGAATGTTCTTCAATTCGATTTATTTTTAATTTGCTAAACTCCTAAATTAATGAATTAATTTACTAAACAGCGTTAAAGTGAATTTGAAAATAATCAAAGTTGGCAACCGATTTGAAAGACTAATACTAATTTGGATTATTTAGGTAACGGAGATTTAGCGGTAACGGTATTTTTGCTTATTTCGGTAACGGTAATTTCGGTCTGCCTTAAATAATTATTATTTCGGTATTGGTGTTTTAGCGGTAACGATAATTGCAGTTATTTCGGTACCGGTAATTTAACGGTAACTGTAGTTGAGCTGAAAGGGTATGTAGGGGTAAATTTTTAATATATTAAATACTTATTTAGACTTTGCTTCAAGGTGAATTGTATAGCTTATATTGAAATTTATTTCTTCTTTTACTTTTTTATGTTAAAACTTCCGGTATTGGGGGAATGGAAAAATTTCCTTTTTTCACCCCTGGATCCACGCTTGACATAGGGTACATATAAGTCATTCCGTTTTTTTAAATTAATTTTTAAATTTTTCATTTTGCGACCTCAATATCGTCGTTCGAAATCAACTTTCCGAAGCCCCCAAATAACTTTCTAAAATGATTGATACATCAATATATTTGGTATAGTCCTGGTTCGGTTACTTAACTTTTAAAACCCAGAATGTTGGCCACAAATGGGCAAAAACTACATCGATTTTTAAAATTTTTATTTCATCCAAACTTTTTTTCATCAAAGAAATTTTTTGTTTCGCCAAAAATTGTTTTAAATTTTTATCTTAATGTACACTTTTGTGAAAATATATCACTCTTACTTTTCAGCTTGTTTAATACTGTTTTGGTTGTAACAGTTCCAATGTTAAAGAGGAAACATTCCCGAGTAATCTGCCTGTCGAAACACTTTATATACTTACAAAATTGTAACTTTAAAATATGCATTTATAACTCATCACACCAAAGGTTCTAAAGAATTAATTTTTAGTTGAATTTTAAAAATCAAATAAAATTTTATCTCTTAACCATTCCGAATTAATTCAGAGGCTTATTTCCTTAGTACTCGAAACGAATTGAATTCATTCCTTTGAGAATACATTTTTTATAGAACTAATTCTTTATTGAATGATTAACTTTTTCTTCAATTCAAATCTAATAAAAAAAGGCTTTACTATTTTGTTTATCAATTAATTATGTAAATGTTTAAAAACAAATTGAATTCATTAAATGAATGAATGGTTGAATTAAATGTATGAATTCTATTCAAATAAAAGTATTTTAATGAAGCTAAATCATTTGTTTTGTTGATAATGGTTTCATGGAATGAATTGCTGAAATTTTTTTTATCCTGAATTAAGATTTTAGTGAATAGCGTTAATAATGTAAAATGCTACTTTGGATTTTTTTAAATTCGTCTCTTATTTGCAATTTACCATATTTTTGTCGCTCTTTGGGAGTTTTGATTGTTGAGGTGTTTGGCGGTTTTGTTTTCCTTATTTACATCCACAAATATTACCATTTCACCATCTTAAAAGTTTCATTCAGTCGATTGAACTTGCATCATTCATCACCAGTCGATTTCTTTTAATAATTCAAAACTTTTTGGAGTAAATTGTCTAATTAACAAATATATCTTAATTTCACGACATTTCACTTTTTTGTGTTAATCAACTATAAAATCTTAAAAAATCTCGGATTCACTTATAATTAATGCTTAACATTTTCCAAATTAATAATTTAATTGTACAAAACTAATTCAAATACATTAAAACATGTAACTTTAAATTTATTTCGCTGAGTGTTAATGAGAAAATTTTTTCTTATTACTATAATTAACATCATTATTGTGTTATTTTAGAAAATAATTAAAAGAAAAAACAAACAAAAAAAAAAAAGAAAATTATGAAAAATTTTTGTTGAGAAATATTAAAAACAAAAGTTTTTTAATCAGTGATTACAGAAAAAAAAAGAAAAATTATGAATGAATTTTCAAATCCAACACTCCACAACAATAACCAAATGTGTAAACATACAATAAGTAATAATAATAATAAAAACAACAATAACAATAACAAAACCCACAGCAACTACAACATGAGACTACAAAAAGGAATGGGATTATCTCATCATTTATTATTTGTCATGTTCATAATCATGATGCAGCAGCAGTTTTTACCCGGCTGCTCAGCTTTAGTTTTTATGATGACACCACCATCACTTAATGACAACATGGCAGCTGCTACTGTACCAGAAAATGCTCAGATTTTGACAGCCATGACAACGACACAAATGAACTTAACTACCGATTCAACGTCTGCAGCAATAACGTCCACCCCAATTTCAACGAATTCACCACCCCAACGTCGACCACCACCACGTGTTGTCCTTAATAAGTGCTGTTTATTTGGTGAATATTTAGATAAATCAAAAACATGTGTAGCGGGTAGTTCAGAACTCTGGATACCTTTGATTTTTCTAATAAATCGCAAAATATATCATAAACCACCAGGCACTGCACCGAATTTCATTACCTTTGAAGATAATATATTTCCCATAAGTCGTGCCCGCAATATTAATGAGATAGTAAGGAATTCCACAGAGGAAGAAGTAACCTGTACGGTTGAGGATCTAGAATTGATAACGGGTAATAACAATATAGTACTATTTTCCAATGGTTCTCTATTCCTGCCCGAAAAACACATATTCCTACCACCCTCGCGCTATTGTGTTGACCAACAAGCTGCCTTGGTATGCTTCCCAAAATCGAGAGATAATCTACCCACTCTTAAGTTCAAAAAGTGTTGTGGTCAACATGGAGCCTACGATGATGAAATGAAAAAATGCCATATAGATGCCGCGCATAAACGAAAATTAAGTATTTCCCATTTAGAGGAGAATGAATATCAAACCGTATATGGTTTTCCCGAATGCAAGACAGGCTCTACGACATTTGCTATAGCCGGAGACTGGGAAGGTTCTCAATTGTATACGGAATCGGGTCATTTACATTTACCCACACACAAAGTGAATCTCACCTCCGGTGATTATTGTTTGGAATATTTACGTATGAACAATTCATCATCGGATAAATTGAAAATATTTGCTTGTTTACATCACTTTGGTCCGGATGACTATGATGGTGACAATGATTCTAATAGACGACAAAATGCAGCTTTAAGTTTTGGCCTAGTAATTTCGGTAGTGTTTTTAGCCGCCACCTTAGTGGCTAGTTACTTAATGCCTTCGGTACATCATGTTCTACACTGGAGATGTCAAATTTATTACGTTTTTTGCCTATTCATAGCAGAGTTGTTGTTTTCCTGGATCCAGCTGTCCAAAAACATGGCTTTACATGAGGCTCTTTGTAATTTGGTGGCCAGTGCCATGCACTTTTTCTTCCTGTCTGCTTTTTTCTGGCTTAACACTATGTGTTTCAATATCTGGTGGACATTTAGAGATTTCCGTCCCAGCTCTCTGGAACGTAATCAAGAACTCATAAGACTGCGCCTTTACTCAGCCTATGCCTGGGGTATACCACTACTTATAGCCACCATAGCGGCCTGTGTCAATCTTATACCAGAATCTTCCCTTTTAAGACCGGGTTTCGGTGAAAGCAATTGTTGGTTCAGCGGAGAACGATTGTCGATATTTGCCTATTTCTTTGGACCCATAGGCATACTCTTGTCTATCAATATAATGCTTTTCGTCTCGACTACCCATCAACTAACCTGTGGTCTGTGGAAGCGCGATGATGTCAAGTCAACTACGGAAAAGACTGCATTAGGAAAGGTATGTCTTAAGTTGGTGGTTGTCATGGGTGTTACCTGGATTGTGGATGTTCTGTCCTGGATTGTGGGTGGTCCACAGTGTTGGTGGTTTGTCACCGATCTCATTAACGCCCTACAAGGTGTCTTCATTTTCCTGGTGGTCGGCTGTCAGCCACAAGTTTGGGCAGCATGCAAACGTTTCTGTTGCCCCCGTTCTCGTGGAGAAATTACAAACACCACAAATGGTGTGCAACATTCTTCGTCTTCGCAAGGTTTACCATCTATGGCTGCATGCGGTGGCGAAATAACACAAAACACTTCTGTGGCTAATACCACAATGAATGGCGGCGTACACAACACTTCAACATTAGCGAAAATTCCCATGGAGACTGTGTGCTAACGTATCAATGGTAAGTTTTTTTTTTTAGTTTCTATTTATTCCTCTGATATTTTTTATATTTATATCTTTTTCATTATACCTTAAGACAGATTTTTATAGTTATAGTTTTCTGTATGGTTATTATTACAATCTTGAAACTATTTTGATGCTGCGTGCTCTATAAAAACTTAAAAGTATCGTAAAAATGAGTGTGTTTGTTCGTGTACAGATGCTCTCTAATGTGTCATACCGTAATGAATTTTCCAAGTCTTAAGTGTGTCTAATGTGCATTAGTGAGCGTTGAAAACTTGATTACTTTTTGTTTTGATGGGCGAATAAATATTGCTTTTGAATTGAATAATTTTATTGATTAATGTTCGCTAAAACTGAAATGTTTTTTCAAGTGCCACCAAAGGTTCAACAATCTCTTTTGTTTATTTTTTTATTTTTTGTAATTATCACACCTTCATACTGGCCCTTTTAAGTAGAGGTGCCTGCTGTTGAAAATCTTTAACGATGATTAAGGATTTCCGCAAATCTTAAATGCCTCATGATCATTTACACTTTAATCTCTTGTAGGGATTAAAAAAATCAATTTACAATCCTGAAACGTGATATTTTTGGGTAGCATAGTGATATTTTAAGGTAGCATAGTGGAATGAAATCATTGGGAGTTATTGTCATATACTATCTGCAAGTATTTTGGACAAATCTGATGTATTAGTGACTTAAAAACAGTTCGAATCTTCAAATCTTGCAGTTGCACAGAAGGCGTTGTAATCCTCAAATGCAGTAATCATTACACTAATGGGGAAAATCAATGTGTTTGTAGCAAGATTTGTGTAGTTCAGTACCTAGTGTAATCGCAATCCTTTCATATGTCCTTGGTCACATATACATCAAGTTGAATAGTTCAAACCACCAACCTGTGAGCAAAATCTTCCAAAACCATAATTTAGTTTTTAATAAGTAAGAGTGCGATATTCGACTGTGCCGAATCTTAAATACCCATTACCAATGCACACTTTAATATAAAAAAGGAATAGGGAAAAAATCTCATCCATTTCTCAATTTTAAATAAGAACCGAGTAAGGACTATGCCCGATATTTTAATGTATCAATCATGTTATTTGATAGCTTCGGAGATTTGATTTTAACTGACAAACGGATATGGCTATATCGATCCAGAATACTGTCTATCGAAATTAACTTTCCGTAGCCCCCTAATAACATACAAACTTGATTGGATACATACATCAATAAATCGGGTAATTCGGCCTGCAAATGGCTGATATATAAGCAATAAGCCTCGATTTTTTTAACCATATCATGATTAATGAGTCATGTACATAGATAATATCAAATGAGAGGCATTTCAAAGACCTTTCATTAATAAGTCTTTCCAACGACGTGTATACCGCCATTGAAATTAGGACCGATGTTGGATCAAAATCGGGTAAACCCGAATTTCACCAAACAATTGTTTCAATCCTTATAAAGTATAAGACATGTTTTATTATATCCCGGGAATGAAAAAGTCAGAGAAATTAGGAACCCTAATATACGAAAATCTTGTTGAAATAGTTTTTGCCATGTCTAACATAATTTGATTTTAATCGGAAAAAAAAACTTTAGCTTTTTACCAAAGGAGAATGAAATTTCGCAGCTAGCTAATTAATGATTCATACGAAATTTCTAATAAACGAAAAAGAATTATGCTTTCATTTTGCTGCTAATTTAAAGTAAAATCCTAAATGATTTGTTTAAATAATGAATCAACAAGAATATTGTAGACCCAGTCTCTCATACAGTATATTTCCTATTAAGTACTTTTTGCGTATAAACATTATGTACACTTTTCTATACGATCAAGTATGTAGTTTTGTTTTTCACAGTTCACAATTTTCATTTGTAAAAGTTTTTTGTACTTAGAGACCATGAAAAACAATAGAATAGGCTGACTGGCTGGCTGACAGCAAAACCATTTATAAAAATTTTAATGCATTTGTAAATATTTACTTGTGCTTTTCTTACTGGGTGTACTTTTTACTTACTTATTTTCACCAAATGAAGAAAACACTACATATTTTCATTTATCTATGAATGTATGTAGGTATCTATCTATATGTATGTATGTGTGTATGTGGTTTGTTTAGAAGAAGAGAAAATAAATAAACTTTTCCAATCTAATGGTTTGCATACGATGAGTACGAGTCCAACTGTATTATCATTATCTTAGCACTTTGATATAAATATTGTACATTAATGTTCAATAATGCCATTATTTATGGTTTATTTTTATACATCTATAAGCAATTTAGCTTTGTTTTTTTTTGTGTGTTCTCTCTCTATGCTATTTGTTTGTTAGTTTTTGTGTTTTTTCTTTATTTCTCAACATCAAAGAGTAAAACAGACAACAACAACAAAAAAATTGTAAACGCAAAAATAAACAACAACTGAGAAAAACTATATAATGTTTCCTGTTTTGTTTCTTTGCATTTCTTGCTTTGCAGTTTTTCTTTACAATTCGTTTGGCAGCAACAAAACAAAACAATCCCTTTTTGTAGCTTCACATTACACATTGGGCTAAGTGACACCTACTTTAGGTTACAAAACAAAACAATACAAGTACATTTTCATTCTCATTTCATTAAGTTTTGATTACAGGAAATTGTTATTTGAGTAGCAGTTATTATTGTAATTAAAATTTGAGGAAAAAACTGTAAATGAAAGTATGTACATAATTTAATTATTAATGGCACGATAGGTGATGAATTGTGTGAGGATCAGGAAATATGATATAGGAAAATTTAATAAATTAAATGAAATTTAATCAGTTTTCACAAGTTTAATATTAAAATTAACTTTAAATTAAAGGAATTTGATTTATTTGCCAAATTTATATATTTCCAGTTGAGTAAATTTTATCGTATTTTAAATATTACTTATTCTACTAATTCAAAAGATTTGTAGTTGAAAAACTATTTATTAACATTCAATGCTGCCCAAAAATATCATATTTCACAAGATAACATTATTTGTGATTTAAGTTTTATTTTTGGCTACTGAACCAATAGTTAATCCGTAAATCAGCTTATTGTGCAAATTAAAATGAAATGTGTTAAATCAAACAAATTAGATCTCTAAGATTATTTGGAAGAAATACATAGTAAAAATAAGTAAGAGTGCTATGTTTGGCAGTGCTGAATTTTATAGTAAAAATTGCATGTGATAAATCAAATATTCCTCTTTTTTGGGAGAAAAGCATTCCTGGACTGTGTTTGATGTTTAAACACACCTGTCAGAGATTAAGATAAATATCGGTTTAATATCAACAATGAGAAAACTTAGATTATGAAATTTTAAATATAATTGGTCAATTCACAAGGTATTGTCATATTGTCCAGATAGAGATGAAAAGGAAAGAGGAAAGTCAGATATAGTAAAGTTGTAAAAAAATATAGAGGAAGAGGTCAGATGAGAAGAAATAAGGGGATTAGTGTACTCCAGTCATTTGACGAATACTAATAATGGTCTCATCCTCCTCTTCATTTTGACATCTTCTACAGAAGTCATTAAAAAACTTCTATAGAAGTTATCAAAAGTTACTAATTCGCTGCTTGCATTCAAATAACGGAATCCCGCAATGGAATTTTATGTCCCGTCAGGTATCATGACGCCTTTTTTCCCCAGATCATCAGGAACACAGTTGCCTTAAATATCTCCGTGTCCACGTACCCAAATGGGTACGACTGTTGCATGTCTCGTCATCCTATTTAAGGATGCCGGGCATTCCTGGACTGTGTTCGATGTTTAAAGACACTTGTCAGAGATTAAGATAAATATCGGTTTAATATCAACAATGAGAAAACATAGATTATAAAATTTTAAATATAATTGGTCAATTCACAAGGTCTCTTATAATGTCATATTGTCCAGATAGAGATGAAAAGGAAAGAGGAAAGTCAGATATAGTAAAGTTGTAGAAAAATATAGAGGAAGAGGTCAGATGAGAAGAAATAAGGGGATTAGTGTACTCCAGTCATTTGAGGGATACTAGGTCACCCCGGGGAGATTTTCGTGTCTGGCTTGAGTAGCCAATTACTATTCCTAATAAAGGCATTGATGCAATCTAACTTCATGTCCGAGAGTTCAAAAAGACTATTGAAGGAACGATGACCTAGAAACCTGATGCGTAGATCTCCTAATGCCTGGTAGTGACAAAGATAATAAAAAATGATCTTATCCTCCTCCAGCTTCTACAGAAGACATTAAAAAGCTTCTACAGAAGTCATCAAAAGTTACTAATTCGCTGCTTGCATTCAGATAATGGAATCCCGCATAGGAATTCTATGTCCCCGTCAGGTATCATGGCGCCTTTTTGCCCCAGATCACCAGGAACACAGTTGCTTTAAATATCTCCGTGTCCACGTACCCAAATGAGTACGACTGTTTCATGTCTCGCCATCCTATATAAGGATGCCGAGCATTCCCGGACTGTGTTCGATGTTTAAAGACACTTGTCAGAGATTAAGATAAATATCGGTTTAATATCAACAATGAGAAAACTTAGATTATGAAATTTGAAATATAATTGGTCAACTCACAAGGTCTCTTATAATGTCATATTGTCATAATGTCCTAATATTTCACAATGGTTTTTATTGCTTTGCAAGCAAAAAATGTCCTAAAATAATACTACTTTCTATGCTATGTTTATTGTGTTATCGTAACGAACCAGCAGAGACCAACGCCGAATGGCTAAGAGTCGGTTAACCCGAGCCTCCGATGCGTGATATATTAGGACATTATGACAATATGACTGATAAAACCCTTGTAAATTGACCAAATAAATAAAATTCGAGGAATTTTAAAATACATCGTGAAAACATCTTTCTTTTCAAGATGAAGATACAAGATAAATGCACTCCACAATGTGAAGTGAATTCAATAGGGCAACTAAAAATTAGCTGAAACATGATCTGAAATTAAGATCATTTAATTAATTTGGAAATTATTGTAGTAGTACATTTGAAAGGTTTCGGTTTGTTTCAGATTAGGCCGAATCATAATGTTTTGGCAGAATCTTAGGTTCGGTTTGGTTTCGGTCGTACTTTTTGTAAATTTTACTAATACATTTTATAAGGGCACTGTGATCGCGAGCCATTTTAATTGATTAATGGATCGCGTGCATATGCATGCTACATGTTCAATATTTATCTCGTCAGTATTTACATTATTTTTGTGCTGCGGTTATCTCGAGTTGATATCACGTACGATCTGCGATCCGAATTTCAAAATATTATATTATGTATATCAACATATTATTATGCATTTCAATGTTTACTAGTTTTAGGCTTTTAACATGTTTTCCATTATGTATTGACCCATAGTGCATTATCTATCACTGCTTTTACTATAATATTTATTTAATGTACGCAATATACAACTATTTTGAAAGAAAAAGCACTTAAGATGAACTTATCTGTTGTTTTTATTGTTGCCATTATAACATAAATAATTTCTGACGATTTTCTTAATGCGAAAGTGTTAAATGTTTGTTTGTTTCTATGGAGATGTGTACTCATTTAAACACACAAACAGACATACACAGACAATAGATGGACATCCCAGTAATAGTTTTGTTCGTGCCGTTTTATAACTGGCGCTAATTTCAAAAGTAATTAGCGCAATATAAGAAAAAAATACACAGAGTCGCACAAATGGTTTTCTTCTTTTTCTGAGAGTTACAAATGAGTTAACAGTATTTCTTTTATTTTTACAAATTTTTCTATTTTTCTTATGAAAAAACATTTATACCTAACATTAACATACATATCTTTTTATTTACATTAACTTATGAACTCTTTTACGCGTTTTGCATTGTTTTTTTTTTTTGCTTGTTTTTGTGTTTATTTTTTGTTTCTATTATGTTTGTGAAATAAAAACAACAATAATAGTAATAAAAAAAAGTAAAAAAAAGTGTGTTGTATTTAGAAGATCATAAAAATAAAACAAAACCAAACCAAATGTTTATAAAGATCAATTGCTACATATACCTGTTTAAAATAAAAACATAAAGAATAAAAATTAAAACACTTATTTTGTATTTACATGTGTACTTTCTACGTAGAGTTACCGTTCATTAGAAATATTTGATAATGCGATCGTTTTTTTGTAAATTACCTATTTTATTTTTCGCAGAAATTAATTAAAAATATGTTAAAGATGAAAGTTTTCATATATTAAATGTTTTAATTTAAATAATAGAAATGTTTCACTAATTGTAATGATACCAAATTACCGAAAGACTGATTGGGTTATAAGGAATGTATACGAAAAAAATGTGCTTAAGTTTATCGTAATAAAATTTAATCTAACTAGTGAATTGTGTTATTTAATAAATAGCTTCCTTTCATGCAATCGCAACCGTTATGTATGGTATGACTTAATATATTTTCAATCGAATGAAGTCTTGTTTAATTTCTATGTTAAAAAGATCACCAATTTCTCAGCCTTCTTAAGGTCTCAAAATATACTTTCTATGCCTCAAGGATGTCTACGATTGGTCACTAACTTATACATTTTCCAAATCAAAATACAGTATATCCAGACACACCCTTGCTAGTAATTCTAGTAATTTTCATTGAAAAATTCCGAAAAACTTGTTCGTACTTTTTATGCCAATTCTCTATTTTTAGAAAAACTAAGAATAAATTTCAGGTGTTTTGTTTCTTTATGTAAATCGATCGATCTTTGTCAAAAATATGAGTGATCACAGATCGAGCTCCTTTTATCGATTAAAGAATTATGTAGTTACAAAGCTATAAATGATTTCTTTACTTTTTCATAAAAATGAGACATATTATTGATCAATCTTGTTAAACGCTTTTTTACTAAGTTATTGATTTTTAGATTTTCGGATTGTTGAGTTATAAGACAGTTTTTTCGGGTAAGCCTGACCAATTTGTAATGAGTTTTGTGTAACTATTTCCGTTGTATTTTGCAGAAGTTATCCTTATTGGGGTACAATTAAGGGCCGATCTATAATTTAGGAATTGAACTATAATTTAGGAATTTTCGAAAGTTATTTGAATTTTATCTCTGTATCGATTTTTATAAGACATACTTATATTGTTGCTGTAGTGTTGGAACGTATAATTATATATATTTTAAACTGATTAAATTCTTATTTACAAAGTTATTAGCAATTTAAAATTTTTTGAATTTGTCATATAGCTATTTTTGGTCAGAAGTATGAGCGATCACAGATCGAGGTTAATGAATTAAGATTTTTAAATTTTTCATAAAATTTTTTTTTTTTTGATCGAGCTCTTATTCTCGATTAAACATTTAATTAGTTATTAAATAAAATATTTTTGATTAGAAATATATGTTATCTCAGATCGAGCTTCATTTCTCAATTAAATGTTTCATAGGTATTAAACACTATTTTACAATTAATAAAGTTTTTTTGATTTGATAAAAAATAGGCTGAGCTCTAATTCTCGATATTTTTTTTTACAAAGTTTTTAAAGATTAAATATTTTTTCTCCGTATTTTCTAAAAATATTTATTTTTGATAAGAAATATGTATGTGTGATTGCAGATTTTGCTCCTTTTCACGATTAAATGCGTATTTCCGATTTTCAGTTGTGGTTACAAAATTTTGGAAGGAGTAACAAAAGTTTGGTTGCTTCAACTGAAATTCTTCTTTATCAACTGACTTTCTGTTGATAGAACCGAAAAATTCTATGTGTGCAACCGAATCATTCGATTGTCAACAAATTCGGTTGCTATCACGAATCAGTTTTCTCTGTGTAAATATCGATTCAGCTAGAAATTCGAGTGATCTCTTTTTTTTCTCGATAAACTGTTTTTTTGAGAAAGTTATTAAGGATTAAAGATTTTTGATATTCTTTTCAAATCTCACCTTATATAAAGAAGTTAAACAAATTTTGTATGCCTAAAAGTGGAAACGGCCCCGAAAAGTAGCTACTTTACTGGAAACCCTACAAAATAAATGATTTAAAGACTGATCGGGTTATTTGACGTTTTCTTGCTGTTTGTTGTTGTTTTTTTTTTTGGTATTTTCCTCTATCTACTCGAACTAGTTTAAATGGGATCTTCCTTCTCTACATGAACAATTATATCTTTATACTCTTATGATTTTTGTTGTTGCTTTAGTAGTACATACATTCATTTTTTTTCTCTTAGCATGCCACATATGAGATTTACTTACAATTGTTTCTTATTATGGAATTTGTTGCTGCTGCTTACCTAAATACAACTTTAAAACACATGTATACACTTTGATACATACATGTGGCAGTCAATATGTATGCAAGTACTCAAGTAAAGTTGTTAAGTATGAAGTGCGAGTGTATGTTGTATGTAGATACTTACAACGCAACGTATATGATTATTCTACGTAGTCAAACCCAACCCAAATTATAAAGTATGTGACCGACCTAAACACAAAACCAACCCAATAACAGCAACAATAAAGCAGCAGTATATCTTGTCAGTCAGGTAAGACAGACTTACAGACGAGTAGAATAACAACAACAACAAAGGCTATAGCATTAACTAAAACGTACTTATAACAACAATAACATCATATTTAACAACTTAAATTACGCTTGCAAAACACAATTTTCTTATGCTTCTTCTTCTTCTTCTGCTTTATTACTATGTAGTTGAAAAAGGCAGCAGCAGCAACAACAACAACGACAACAACATGAAAATCAACACAAAAATGTAAAATAAACCATAAAAACGTAAGAAAATTTTTAGTTCAACTCATTCGTATTGTTAACATGTGTTAATTTAAATTTTTACACAATTTGTTTTCTTGTTGTTGTAGTTGCTTGTTACGACTAAATGTTCTTTAAATTGTTGTTACTTTAAGGTCGTCATCATCGTCGTTGCAGCTCTTTGGTTCTTTTGCAATATTTATTATTGTTTACTACATTGTTTTTTACTTATTTTTTTTTAAATGTGTAAAATATTTCCGAAAACATATTTAATTGCAATTTAAACACCAATAAGCTTGAAATGTGTTTTTGTGTTTTTTTTTTTGCTCATAAAGCAGGAGGCCTGTTTTTATTATTGTAAATATTCCCATTCCATCTCGTATTTCCTTTTGATATTTCTTTTTTATTAGATCTCATTAAATGATCTTCTTTTAATTATTATTTTCGATATTAATTACTTTATTTTATTTCAATTTTGCCAAATATTTAATGGTTTGCAAATGTTTTCAAAAGTAAACTATTGTAAATGTTAATTAAATTTAAAATAAACATATTAAATGATAATTAAAATACATTTCAGGTATATTTTCATATTAAAACTCAATGTTTGTTTCTCTATAACGTTTATGTTTTAAAATTTTCTTAACTTTTCCATATAAAAGATCGACGTTTGGTCGGAAATAAGAGTGATCATAAATCAAGCTCCTTTTCTCGATTAAAGGTCATCACCGATTGAGTTCTCTTTCTTCATAACATGCTTATTTACAAAGTTGTTCAATTTGTTTAACCCTTTTATATAAAATATAGATTTTTGGGTAGAAATATAAGTGATCACGCTTATTTTCAAAATTATTGACTAAGTATATGTGTTAGATTTTTTAGTTCATTATGTAAAAGATCGAAATTTGGTAAAATTTTTAATGATCACTGATCGAGATGTTTTTGTCGATTAAAAGCTTATTTACAAAGAGAAGATTTTAATTTTTATATTTTGAATTTTTTATGTAACTCGATATTTTGTCAAAAGTACCATAAAAGGTTTTTTATATAAAACAATGATTTTTTATTCAACAATATCAGTGGTCACAGATCTAGCCCATTTTCTCAATAAATCGCTTATTTAAAATGTTATAAAAACAAGTAAGAAAGTATGGTCGGTCGGTCAAGCGACCCTACACTGAGTAAAGGAGCAAAACTTTTGTTTTTTAAATTTCAGCTGGAAACAATTATATATTTATTATTGTTTCTAGCTCCGTGTGATTTATTATAAAAAACTAGTTTGAAGAGAAATTTTTTGTAAATACCTACATAAATTAAACAGTTATGACCGATAAAGTTCTATTTCGGAAGGATTTAAATAGGGTTCGTCCTTAGGCCGAAAATGGAAAATGGCAATGGAATTCAAACCAACAATAGGTCAAAATCGGAAACCAATTTTAACCGACACTTTTTTTCACCTATAAATTGTTTACAATCTTTATCTTAAAGAATACTTTGGTGAAGGGTATATAAGATTCGGCACAGGCGAATATAGCTCTCTTACACTTAATTTAAGTCAGATCGAAATAATAAAACCAAATACCGATACCGAAATAAGCCAAAATACCGTTACCGCTAAATCGCCGTTACTGAAATAATCCAAATTGATGTTACCATTTGAAATCGGTAGCAAACCTTGGTCTTTAATATACTTTTGTGGCATTTTGTGCCATTTATACTTAAAAGACTTGTGATTTATTCATATGCCTAATTTTAAATATTGTATCGCAGAAAAATATTTAATTCGCTATTTTACTCCACTCATAAAAAATATAGACAAAATTCCAAAAACTCATACATAATTTCCTTATAATTTTCCTCAAGGAAGTATAACAAAACAATTCACATCATTTAAGATTTAAATGAAATGTTTCAAGTTAAAATAAAAAAAAATGCGCACATGTCAAAATATATGCCAATTGTATGGTTCCCTGTCTTTTGCAGTTTTTCTCCATGCTATAAAATCAGAATTTTATATAAATGGTAATTTTTGGTTTGGTTGTTTTTCCTGTTTTATATTAAAACACAACGAAAATGTTTCATTACGGCATTTACGCGTAAAAATTAATTAAAAATACATACTTGACTTTTTGGCATATGGTTACGTTACGTTAATGTCTTGACTGCAAAAAAAAAAAAATTAAAACACAGCACGATATATCAGAGGCAAATTGTATGGACTTGTATGTTGCGGATAACAACAGCAACATTTCAAGTAGTTTCTTTCTTGTATTGTAACAATTTTTGTTGTTGTACTCGTTAATTATTATTCGAAAATAAAAACATTTTTGCGCTACATTTATTCAAGTGTGTGTTTTTATAAATTTTTAATTACATATTTCATTTTAGCAGTTTTTGTTTCTTTTTTTTTGTTGTTGTAGTTTTTGCAGTAATAAGTCATTTTAAGTTTTTAAACTTTGATATGTATGACATTAATGCATTAGCTGAGGGGAATTTAGGGAATACTTAAGCCGTTTTAGTTAAACATTAGTCAGAAATTATAAATATAGGGTGGAAACAGAGAAATTGGACAAGGCATCGGACCTTACCCGTTCTAAATTTGTTAAAACTTGGTACACAGGTTTTGAATGGTCATACAAAACTTGAAGGTGCTGAAAAATTTTAAATTCGCTTTGATTTGACTTTTATCTTGGTTCAAAGTAGAGTTTCCAATTCGGTTTTAACCGAAACCGCGGGTTTTCAAGGCCTAAAATCGAAACCGACAATTATTCTTCGGTTTTCACTTTAAATCTATTTTCACTAGAAAAATTAAAAATTTAGAAATGAGAAACAAACTTTTTCATCCAATATCTCTAAACACAGATCGGAAAAAATATCTTAAGATTTGTTAAAATTTTTTAAATTTTATTACAATAATTGCTTCAGATGATGTAGCAGACTACCTTTCGCAGGCTAAATAATGCAAAATTTTTGTAAAAAAGTCTTAGTTATTTTCAAATATCCGGTAAAAGTATAAAGTACTATCTGACCGGTGCGCTTCGCCACCTCAATTGGAATATAGAAATAGTACTATTAAGTCTCCCTTTGTCAGTTAATACTAATTCAGGAAAACATGTCTCTAGTTTCATGTTTATTGATTCATTGTAATGTGGATTGTAGCTCATTTTAGACGTATTTTTAGATAAAAACAGTACCATAAAGACCCACATTTTGTATTCTTACTCAGCATCATGAATATTTTATTTCATATTTCTGTGTTCTCATTCAGAATCATTTGTGCCTAATTTTAAGGTTTATTATTATAAAATATTCAAAAAGTACCTTCGAAAAAGTACCTGCAATTCCCTTTTTTATATTCGAACTCAGGATCACGTGTGCTTAATATCCTGCTTAAGGTTCATTATTATAGAAATTTCAATAATAGTTTCTGTTACCTCAATATTATTATGCCCTCTATCCTTGATTCTTTCTTTACTCAGAAGCATATCAGCCAACTAACTATTATGTATACATATAAGTAAAATAATTGAATATAATAAAATGTACCATTAGAAGAAAAATTAAAAATTTTCCACACTTAAACCACTAGGTTCAATATTATAGAAAATTAATTTTGAAGAACGAAAAAGTACTCCTTAGTTTGGTTTAGTTCTCCATTTTTGGTATCATAATACAATTGAGCACCCTATTCTTGATTATTTCTTTACTGAGAAGCATATTAGCCAACTTTAACTAATTTAATATATTAAAAAGGTACCATTAAAATAAAAAGTACCAAATTTCCTTTATCCTCGTAAACACTCCTCAAATTAGAACTTTAAATTTGTTTAGCAGTTCCTATATTATCAACTGATTTAATAGTTAATAAATTATCACAAAACCGAACCGAAACCGATCGGTTTTCAATTTTTTAAAACCGAAACCGCGGTTTTGAAATTCTTCGGTTTTTTGGAAACTCTAGTTCAAAGTTAAAATTTTTACAACATTGGGGTATAGCAATTCGTATGTACCCTAGAACATAGGAACCAAAAAATTGAACCAAAAAAATGTGCAAAAAAGTTAACTTCCATTTTCTAAAGATTCTATTGAATTATAAGCTATTGCATGATTAATAACACATACACAATTCAGAGTGGGACGATGAAGGGATCTCGATATAATAAACATTTCGAAGAATAATTAAACAACTTCAAATGTATTTTTAGGCATATCTTTGTAATTAGTTGTCCGATTTTTATAAAATTAGTCTTATATTAATGTTGTACATAATTATTTTAGTAATAGCTATAATATAAAGATAAAGAGTTATATTCGGCTGTGCCGCAGAATACAAACATAGGGTCAATTATAGACCGATCCTAATAAATGTTATTAGAAAGATTTAGATTCATATAAAACTTGTTTACGTCCAATTTCATCACAATTGTTATTTTTATAACACAAATATGAATGTTCAATTTTATCAGGATTGTCGAATAATCAACATATTTATCACTGCTTAAACAGTATTCTGGAAGGACATTTGTATGGGGGCTAGATGAAATCATGGACGATTTTCAATACCAAGCTTTATTAAATAAAAGTATTTGTGGAAAATTTCAGCCATTTGACTCCTTTTGTTTGTGCCCTATGTTTTCAACAGACAGACAAATGGCCGGACATAGATCATCTTAGAATCTTATGAAGACCCAAATGCGACAAATATTTTGATGTGTTACAAACGGAATGACAAATCGTATTATTTTGAATGTCTATAGTTTATTTTAATTTATGTTTCTCTGTTTTCTCGTTATGGGTTCAGTGTTATCCATCTTTAACTTTTATCTTAGATAATATACGATATTTTTAAAATTTCTGTAATATTTTCATGTTTTTCTTCATTGAGTGATATTTGAGATATAGGTATGTTATTTTGAAAAAGTGATATAAAATGAAACATTAGAAAAAAAATAGAAACATTATTAAAATATGATCAATTATATGTGTTTATATTAAACTGAATCAAAAGATTGTAGCATATTAAAAATTTTTAATAAAAATATCCTTGTTAAGTAAAACTTTAATAGAAAATAAAGTAACATTTTGTTATGACATCCTTAAAATTCCCTTTTCTAATTTTTGGCATGTTTTTGGCAACAGTATAAGCTAATTTTTATGAAAATTAAATAGAAAACTATTTCGAGATATTCTTCTTCATCGAAATTTTATAGAAATTTTCAAGGGATATTATTTTTCAAACTTTAATTGTTAATAAGTTGTAATAAAAGCAACAAAATGTTATTTTGTTGATAAAATTTTCTTAATTTCTCAATTTTTATGCCGGAAGTACAATAATTAAATTTTCCTTTACTAACTTGTAAATACTTATTAACCTCCCATGATGAATAATTTCTATTTTTCTTTTCGTCTTTTAAAATTTATTAAACCCACTTATGTCTCATGTAAACACCGACCGACACACACACACTCACACTCACACGTCTCGTACTTTTTCTTTTTATCTTCGAATCTTTCCACGTTTGTAGACCGACCGATCGTATCTACAAATTTCTTAATTTATTTTTGCACTGCAATAAAATTGATGTTCTACTTTAAGTTTAATTTCTGTTTTCTTTTTTTTTTATTTATTGTTGATGTTTTATTTTGCACATGGAAACGCGTGAGTTACTTGCTCTACGATCCAAAACATTTTTGTTTTTGCTTACAATAACGAGTAAAATATAAAAAAGCTGCAAAAAAAAACAAAACTGAAAAAGACTGGCTTGTGCTGGCCCATTTTTAAGTTACTACAGTGACATGTGTTTGTTGTAGTTTTATTTATGCGAAGTATTCAATACTCTTCTATTAGACCCCCTACCCTCAACCCTTTCAAGCGATTTTTAGTTAAACTTTACAATTATTGGCCAGTTTGGTATTGTGTTTATTTATTTCCAAGTTTTGTGCGTGTCTACCACATTTGGCAGTTCTTGCATAATAATGTAATGTTTAGTGCAAAATTTTGTTTTAGCTTATTTAGTGTTTAATGTTTATTTAAACTATAAAAAGAAACTACATTATTTATTACTTTAGTTGTAGTTTTTTTTTTATAGTTTTCTTCACCTTTTTGTTAAAGTTCCATTTAAATCGCCTGCTACGCATTCAAAATTCAAATTAACACTTTGGAAAATAGTTTTAGGTATATCTTAAGGTTAGAAGTGAACAATTGTGTATTTAATGAAGCAGCAATATCAGTATGAATTAAGATTCCTAATCGGGAAAAATTTATCGGGTTATTTTGGGACTTTGTTTATAAGGTTTCTTCTTAAAGTCCCAGTTTATTATATCTGCACAGCTAAAACAGATTCGTAGTGATTTGTTTCCAAACGAATGATTAGCAACAGAAAATCAATTAACGCCGAAAAATTACGATTTAAGTAATTAAATTTCTGTCACCCCAACTAAAATTTTTCAGTGTGACAAAACAGAAAAATATTTCTTTAACAGAAAAATTTACTTTTCTAGTGGTCGACTTAATGAATGCAAATTGGAATTACAATTTCTTAAAGGAATTATTAAATTCTAAGGATATTTAAATTTAAAGAAAATAATCTGAATAACACTCTTTTAAATTTGGTTATATACATACTGATTTTAGAAATTTAACTCAGCCAAAGCTCTTAAATCTGTTAATAATAAGTCCGAAAAATTGGGAACCCTAGTATGTATAATTACTAAGTGACAACAAAAGTTAAAATTCTTGTTTAATATTTAAATATGTTTAATGTTTGAATATAATTTGATCATAGCTGAAAAATTCAAATCGGTAAAAATTGTTTAATATAAAAAAGAAAAAAGGTAAAAAAATATTTTCTCCTAATGTTGTGTTAATCAATTTGATTTAATCTAAACTAAATTCTTAGAGAATTTTTGGGATCGTTAAAGAAATATTTTCGAATAAAAATCTAATCGGTGGCCAATTGTTAATGAACTTTATATATAGCCAAGTGTAACTTATGTCTAAACATGTCTTCGTTTCACGATGAGTAACATGAAGATTCTGTCATGCAGACAGCTTTCATGTCTCTTCATAAAGATGATCTACATTCGTCATTTTGACGGTTGTGATACGGAGTTCATCTGACTCTCGCTGAGGAATTATCTTCATGCTTTGAGAAGCGTAATTGAGAAGAGTGTGTCTAATTGTTTTATATGTTGCTTATGCTCATGGCCAAGGAGGTACCAGCTAAGCTTTTTATCCTTATGTTTATTTCTCCCCTTTAGTTGAAAAATTTACTATTTTTTTTGACCAAACGATTATTTTTTAACGATAGTTAAAGTAATTTTATCGAAGGCGAGAACTTTTAATAACATAGTTTTATTTCCCTCCTTTTGATTCACCAATCGATATATTTTTTGGACCAGTCGATCAAGTTTTAAAAGAAATAAAAATTTCACACATAGTTACAGAAAATAGGCACTGGTTTCCTTATATAAATTATCCGTATTCATCATCATGACACATTGGAATGTGTTATTAAGTTCATCTGGGTCTGGCTACGGAATGAACTCCACATTGGGCCACCATAATTGAGAAGAGTGTGTCCAACTATGTTATATGTTAACATAGTTACAGAAAATAGGCACTGGTCTCCTTATATAAATGATCCGCATTCATCATCATGACATATTGGAATGTGTTATTAAGTTCATCCTGTCATGAAGACAGCTTTCTTCTCTTCATTTAAATTATCTACATTAGTAATTGTCTCAGGTGTTGCCAGCGAGATCTGTTAAGACCTTATGTTTATATCTTCCATTTTAGTTGACTAATCGACTAATTTTTTCTTTAATACCTTTTCGAGGAACAGAGCTTTTACGACTTTAGTTATATTTCCGACGTATTGGTTAACTAATTTTTTCTGATATTTAAAGAAACCTTTTCGAACAGAGCTTTTAAGACCTAAGTTATATTTTCGACGTATTATATGTATATTTAATATATGCAAGTGTGATTTATGCCCAAACATGTCATAATTTCACAATAAGTCATATGTTGATACTGTTGATCCCCATGTAGATGATCCACAATCTTCATCTTGGCACATCCGGTTCCAATATGGAGTGCATTACACTGGTCCGTTTGTAAAACTTTCAGGCATAAAAAGTCGATGTAGAAAAATAAGCGAAACATTGTACTACGATATTAATATTTTTTTTTTAAGAATTTTTTCTCGAAATAGAATTCTCATAGTTTCAAGATTGTAATTGTATCTTTAGAAATCTATATTTTGTTTTACATCCTTTATGTTTCTCTCATTCTTTTATAGGTATTTAAATATGTATGTACCTCCATTTTATGTCATTAACTTTTATACATTTCGTTTTATTGCAGGCAACTTAATATTATTATTGGAATAAAATTCGCAGACAATGGCAAAAAAGAAACATTTCAAAAAGTATTACATTTATATTTCTTTGAATAAAAGAATGTAAAATGATAATAAACTCAATGACAACAGAAAACAATTATAAACTGATCATAATCAAACCTACAAACAACGTCATCAAGCTGATCATCATGACGATTATGATCATGAAAATAAAGATTCTAAGTATAATGATTATGATGCTGAATTTCTATTACGAACTGGGATATTAAGTTATTTTAATAATAATTATAAAAATAAAAATACTTGAAAACAGTATTCAATTAAAAAATATATATAATTCTTAAGAAAAATATGTACACTTATGCATACAAACTAAATTAATATTTGAAATTGTGTGTGTGTAGAAGTGTACTTGTATATATTGTATGTGATTTAAACTAAAAATTTTAAATTTTTAAATTATAATGTAGAAACTAAAACAAAAAGAAATAAACTATAACATCTTTATAATGATAAGGCAGCTGGGTTTCCAAACAAACACTTTAGAGTCCACCACAATAACTGACAAGCCAAACAGCAATAAGTGAACAAAACCAACGCAAGCCAACTAAACCAAACAACAACCATCCATCCTACAATAAGGAATTCAATATTTTTATTTTTTGTTTGATTTTGTGTTTTTTGCCTCAACGTTTGAAATCAATTCTGGTTGCTGTTGAATTGTGATGTGATTTGATTTTAATTAAATGACGACAACAAGACACTGGCACAAAAACCTCATCATCTCCACTTCCATAACCCATATGTTCCATACGACTATCCCACAAAACAAAACCGCAAGTTAGCAATAACAGCAACAGCCATCAACACTAACAAAAGTATTTATTTTGTTTTAATATAAACAAACTGCAGCAACAAAAACCAAAATTGTAAGGAACGTATATGTTCTCCGTTTTCTTTCTTTTATAAGGCTTCATTTCATTACTTTTTTTGTTCATTCATTTATTTATTAATTTAATTTTTATTCTGACTCAGTTTCAATGTTTAATTTAAACGTTCTGGTTTATATACATACCTACTTTATTTTTTTTTAAATTTCATTATTATTTTGGTATTCATTATGTGTCTGGCTGGCTGGCTGACTGACTCTCAATTCTTTTGTTTAATTAATTCAAATCTCAAGTCACTTTTGAATAAAATTTGTATTCACTTTATGTGGATCATGTAAAAAAGTTTGTGATATCTAAGGAGACCATCGTACCACTAAAAAAAAAAGAAAACGATCAAATATATTAGGACTTTTTCCTAAGAGCGAGGAATTTTTATTGTTTAAAACGTTTTTTTCTTTAATCTCTTTAAATGTCTACATATTTTTTAAGGTTGGAATTCTTTGTTCTTGGTTGAAAAATAAAATGTAAAGCTTTGTTTCCGTACTAGCCGGATTTGCAAATTTTAATTATGACTATTTCAAACTAAAACCTGCCAATCTGTCTTGTTCTGAAGCAGAGTTTATATATCTGAACATTATGACAATTAACAATTGTTAAAGATCTGCTAATCCCAGGAATATTTGTAGAGCTTGTTCCAATATCAAAATCATTGTATTTCAGAATTTTTAAATTATACATAAAAACGGATCTTGGAATTAATTAATTCAATTTAAGCTTAATTCACTAAAATCTTAATTCGGAATTCATAATTCCATTCCCAACATCTAATTCTTTAGCTTTATTTAAAGGATTTTATTTAAATAGAATTATTTCATCGTTGAATTAATTCATTCAACCTTTGAATGATTAAATTTTTGTTAATTCAAAACTAATACAAATTGAATTAAACAATTTTTTCTTTATTGAGTATTGTTTTTGTTTTGCTTTTAATAATTTACAAATTGAATTGAAAGAAATGACTAAATCCTTTTTGTAATAGATTTGAATTGAAGAAGAATTTTGAAACGGATTTGAATTAAAGAAAATTTTAATATAAAGAATGTATTCTCAAAGGAATGAATTTAATACATTTGAAGTACAAAGAAATTAAGTCTTGAATTAATTCATAATGAATTCATTAAATTTATTTTGATTCCGAGTGGGAGAATTTGCCCCCTGGAAATTTATACTAACTACTTAAGAAACTAATACAGTTTTTCCTGGGATTTTAGATTTTTTTTAATAAAATTGTAATTCAAATATTTTTTTTAAATTTTGTCTTTGTCTTAAAGTTTAACACGTGTTAAAAAATGTACTAATGTAAATTTCACTTTTGTTTTTTTCCATAAAAATATTTAAAAATGTTCAAATTCATTAATTTTGTTTATTTTTTAAACTTGTTTAAAATTCATTTGACTGTGCAAAACCCACAAACTTTATCAACCAAATGAAAATTCAGCCGAAAAGAACAAACAGCAAATAAACAAATTCCCCGAAGTCATGTGTAGATCATTTAATTAAAAAAAAAAAAAAACAAAATATGTTTAAACAAAATCTCCCATAGCTCGCTCTACTGTTTACTAAAAGCTTTAAGATTTTATTTTTTTTGGTTAATTTAGCATAAACAAATTAATTTGCAAACCATTAATATAATTATATTTTTATGTACATACAACGCCGCTCACACACCATTTAGAGTCTTTTTTTTATTATTAAACATATTGTTTATTTAAAAAAATATATTTTTTTCAAAACATTTGTTAATTTATTTTGTAATTTAAAAATTTAAGTTGTAGAAGAACAAAAACAAAAACACGAGGAAACTATTTTAAAGTACAATTTTCACTTAATGAACAATTATTTTAATCTTTAGTTTACTATTATACTATAATATTGTTAATTTTGTTTAATGTTTTTTTTTTTTTTTTTTTGTTTTTGTATTGTATTATTTTAAATAAATTATTTAATTTTTGTTTATTTTAAGAAATTTTAACAAAGAAATGAAGAAAACAAAAACAAACTGTATTAAACATTTTCTTTTCATTTAAACAACGAAGATATTTATATAAATATATATATTTTTTTTTAGAACAAAAACAAACAACGAAGTTAAATTACAAAAAAAAAATAAGAAATAAATTTAAGTGTTCAATGATAAAAAACAGAAAAACATAATTAATGTTTAATTTATTGAAATTTATAATTAATAGAATTAAAATAAACAATTTAACAACGCACAAAATACACAAACAACTAATAGAATAAATAAATATTCCATTATACAAATAAATACAATACAAATTATTATAAACAATATTGATGGCATAAAGGGATTTAAAAGAATTTACAAACCTCCTTAATGCCGGCCACATTTTATAAAACGAAAGATTTTGGAATGTAAAGAATTTTTGTAAAAAATTCAGCATTCGATATCGAGTAAAATTTAACGTAATTTTCTTATTTTGAGATTATGACATTCGAAATCGAGCAGGAAATCTAGAACATTTTATTGTAATTTCAATATGGATATCATTTTATTCGTTCACGAAGGCGGTAATTCGGCTTCTGTAATGTATGTATACAAATGTATACATATTTAAAACAATGCAATTAGAACCTGAGAGATAACTTAATTCTCTATCTCTATCTCTTCTAATTTAATTTGTTTTTTTACATTTTGAAATACAATTAATAAAGTCAGCACAAATACTCTTAGTATTAAAATAATTTCTTCCAACAACCGGTTTTTTTTATTGCTATTCGATATATTAGAATAATAGTTATGAGTTCATGTATAAAATATTCAAAGCATTATTTAAATTTATTTCTCCAATCTCGTTTTATAAACAAACCAATACAATACACATGACAAGAAATGTGTTGTGGTGACCTTGCTCAGCATGCCATCAATATGTAAATTAAAAAATTCATGCAAAAAAAAAAAAAAAAAAAATCAAACACACTGAACATATAACAATCAATATAAATTAATATAAAACAAAATACAAAACTTATCAAATCATCAGTTTTAAGAAATCATAGTTTTTACACAAGAAATAAAGAAAAAACTAAGAAAAAAAAAATGTAAAACATAAAATAAATTAATAATAAATCAAACTCTCCCCAAATAGTATGTATAATTATTAATGTAAAAAACCATATACATATACCGCTGCTAAATATTAAGACTGACAAGCAGCTAAATTTTTAATAAAAACCATTAAAACATTTGAAATTTTTTTTATAGTAAAACTATGTACATTTATTAAATTATAATTTTTTTTTTTTTTGGAAAAAAACGTTTGTTTAAGTTTGTTAGTTACACTAATGTGCTGTTTTTATAATACAAGCCAGTACTTTGAGTGGAAATTTTATATGTGTTTTGTTATTGTAACAGAAACAAAATACATGTAAAATATCTACTCAAGGTACTCGTTTGTATTATGAAAACAGCACATAAAATTTTTTTGTAATAAACATTATGACTTTGCTTACTAATTAGGACACCAGCTGAGTGGAACTGAATACAGTTTTAGAATATTAATTGAGCTGTTCTTGTCTTAAAATTCTTCAAAAACTTAATTAAAGTATTGTTTAACAAAATCCATTTATGTATGTTCGAAATTATATTTGCTACTTTATAGCTGATGTTTTATTCTAAAGCTAGTGTCATATTAGGTCAAAGGTCTTTATTTAGGTTATTGAACCTAAATATGTCTCAAAACCTTTATTTTTAAAACTTGTTAAAAATTTATTTTATTTCATGGTGGGATTAGTTTGGTTTCCGAGTTATCAATAGATACTTTTCATTAGTAAGAAAGCTAAGTTCATCGATTTAGTTGATTCCCGTTTGATTTTAATCATCGGGATATATGTATTCGTCAATTATGGATGTCAACCGATTTTTAGTTCAGTTTCTGGTTTACAATTAGGCAACAGAAAATGGTAGCTGACAGTTACCATCTGCAATACCATTTTGGATACGGACAACGCAACTTTAGCTCGGTTGCCATATATAATAGACCCAATAAATAAAGGTCGGTAGTCTAGTTTTATAGAACAGTTATTAGTTTCGGAAGAACTGTTTGGAACCGATTAAAAAACTTGTGCATATATGTAAAAAAATTAATACCATTTGTTTTCGTATAAATACAAAAATGTTTAATCAAATTAAATTAAAAGCATTTCATTAAGCGTTTAAAATAAATTAAAATAAATGAAAGTGTGTGTGAGATATCATCGACATTTTTTATTCGTATGAAAGGCCTATATAACATTGGAATATAATATGACATCGCCGTGGCTTCGCTGGATGGCGCACATCCGCAATATCCAGTTTTGCATGACTCAGAATAGGCATATATAACATTGGAATATAATATCACATCGCCGTAGCTTCGCTGGATGGCGCATATCCGCAATGTCCAGTTTTGCAGGACTCAGAATAGGCTGAATTTTAGCAATGTCAGGGGTTATGTTGGCTTTGGTCTGTGGCTTATTTGCATTGAACTGCGACTTAAGAGAATCCCACAAGAAAATGTCTAACGAGGTCAAATCGCACGATCTCGGTGGCTAGTTCACATCAGCTACACGTGAGATGACCATGCTCTGACAGAATGTCCAATGTGACATGAGCTGTGAGTCACGTAGTGCCATCCTGTTGAAACCATATCATCCAATTCAGGCCAAAAGAAGTTGGTAATTATCGAACTATAGCGCTCGCTGTTGACGTACCCATGCATCTAGAAATGGGTCTCATCGCTGATGAAAATTAGGGTCAGTTTCTAACTGCTGCACGGTCCATTATTTAACGCTATTATTGGAAAAACTAAACTACGACTACCTCGATTTTTATATATATATCTCGGTTACTAAGTCATGTACATAGACAAATAATGATATCAAACGAAATGCTATTCAAAGACCTTTCCAGCTTTCGTAACGACAAATTGTAAATTTCGGAATATTTTTTAAATCCCAATATTTTAACATTTGGGTGGCCCCCAAAAAGTTAGTGGATGTTTCCAACTAAAATAAAAGTTTAATTCATTCTAAGATACCATAAGTTCAGTGTTTACTGAGCTGGATAAAAATGATTATTTTTAGGATTTTGTTCATATTTCTCAAAGAAAACATGTATATTGTTAATTGACATGTGAAATATTGGTATCATATTAAATGTTTTTGAAAGTCGCTTTCGATGCCGTATCTCAAAAGTCCAAAAATATTCTAAAATTTTTGCAAACTTTTTAAGGTTTTTAAATTTGTAATTAGTTATAAACCTCATACAAATTCATCGAAACGGTTTTTTCTTTTTTCGAAATTTTATCCACTTCGAATTTTTGGAAACCTATTTGCATCACGATTTGATGTTAGCTATATGTTCAAGACACAAAATTTTATCTAAAATATCTATTTATTATGTAATAATCACATTTCTTATGAAATAAACAAAAACATTAAAATTTTAATCACAAAGAAAGCATGACAAATAAATAACGTTGTTTTGTGTGAAATGTTGCAAGTATTGAAGTCAAATTTAATTGTTTTTTTTTTATATCCCAATGGAATTTATACCAATGGGAAGCTTATTACGCTTATTTTGAAATCAATGTTGTGATTGTATTGAACATAATGCTAACATTAGATCGGAGTGAAAAATTCAAACTAGATTGAATATCGAAAAACCAAAAAAAAAATCGCTTAGCCGAATTTGTATGATGTTAATAACGTATTAATTTAAACTACTTTAATTCGACTATGTGAAACTTATGTTGAACTTATATTAATGATATCATCCACCTTTAACTACTTCTATTTTGCTTCTTGTTGATGGGAAGAGTTATAAACATTATTAAGTAAAATATTTCTATTCCGTGAATTTGATAAAAAAAAGAATATTAATTAAATATTTTAACGTTTGTATTAATGAATCACCACCATGAAAAACAATAAATTTAAAAGTGACATCTGACTTAAAAAGAAATAACATATCACATTAAATAAAACCTTTAAAAGGTGTCGTCTTCAGAATCCACATTCATTTGGTTAAGAACTTTGGTGTAATTTTATTGATCTTATAGGAGTCACTATATCTCAATGCCATTGCAATTTTAAATTAAAGAAAACTTGAATGGTTCAACAAGAATAAATTCTATAACGAATGAATTCTTAAAGTAATGAATTCAATACGTTTTCAATACTAAGAAATAAAGACAATGAATTAACTCGTGCTGAATTGTTTAATGAAATTGTTAAGAGAATATATTTAATTTGATTTTGAAAATTGGTTTAAGAATTAATTCTTTCGAACCTTTGATTGGTGTTCTGTAAAACAAATCAACTTTCGAAAAAATTCATTTGATTTAGAGAATATCAATTTGTCAATTGTTATTTTTTTAAAATAGTACGTTAGTGGAATCATTCGATTTACAGAACAGGAGCTTACATATATACCTGATTACAACTAAATAACTTCTGGGTATGACAAACGGTATGTAGCATGTTATTACAAAGTATGTTAATCATAAATTGAAGCAATAATATAAATCTGAGATAAATGTGCTATGTAAAAGTGGTTTAAAATATAACTACCTAAAGATTACAAGGTCATAATGTAGTTTCAAAAGAACTGATTTTATACGAATAAAAATGAAATTTCTCTAAATTTTTTAAAAATATAATAGATTTTAAGTATTTTCAAGCCCAAAAAAACTAGTTTTAACTTAAAAATATTAATAACGTAATACTTTTAATAAATATCTACATACTCTATTCATTCACTTACTCATATATAAAATCATTGTAAACATATTTTAAAAGCTTTATTAACAAAATCGTAAAGAATTAATAATACTACAAATAAAATGTAGACATATTATTTAATGTCTCATTTTAAAAAGGACTGATTTTTTTTCAAAAACTGGAATATACAACTTGAATTAAAAAAAAAAAATTATAATTAAAATCTGCCAAATATGTAAAAGCAAAAAAATAAAAATAAACTTTTTGTTAATTTACGTAGCAGTATATTTAAAACAATATATATATATTTTGTATTTTAAAATTTAACTTAGTATTTATTTATTTTACTTGTATAAATAAATAACTAAATATGTACTATGTAATGTAATTGCTTTACAACGAAATTTTTGTAAGAACACACAATAAAATCTATATACAATGAAATGTATTTATAAAAAAATTAAAAACAATGTTGTTTTTTAAATTTTCAAGATCAAACAAATATAATATTGAATACACACCCACCCACATGTAAGTATTTACTGAATGCTTTCTCAATTGTAAATGTATTTTGATGACAATTTTGTTTTATTTTTAGATTTAATAGCAGACTGAAATAAGGAATTTCGGGCAAAAGTGAACTTATCAAGGAGCAATGTTTCGATTTTCATTTCCTGCTGCACCATTATATATACAAGATGTTCAAAAA
Organism: Calliphora vomitoria; assembly: GCA_942486065.2. NCBI lineage: Eukaryota > Metazoa > Arthropoda > Insecta > Diptera > Calliphoridae > Calliphora > Calliphora vomitoria. The sequence continues at coordinate 46,051,778 of OW818032.2, forward strand.
AAAAAATCTTTAAATTTAAGTTTAATTATAAGAATTAGATATAATTTTTAGAAACCTAAGAAATTTTGTAGTTATGACTAAATGTCCTTATGATCATTATATGAAGATTATATTTGGTCAAGTCACAAGGTTCCTTATAAGTCATAATGTCCTAATATATCACGACTCGGCGGCTCGGCTTAACCGACTCTTAGGCATTCGGCGTTGGTCTCTGCTGGTTGGTTACGATAACATAATAAACATAGCATAGTAGTATTGTTTTAGAACATTTTTTGCTTTAAACCAATAAAAACCATTGTGAAATATTAGGACAATATGACATGATAAGAGACCTTGTGAATTGACCAATTCATACAATTGAATTAAACTCTTAGCCTTAAACCCATATCCTATCACAGCTCATATTATGATAAATAACTTCAAATGAATGTGAATAGCCCATAAACAATGTTTAATTATTATTTCCTTATAAGTGTGGACAAATTTATGGAAGGTACCAACCAAATGACACAACATTAGTTCTACAAATACTGTATTGAGTATAATGTAAACAATAAATATTCTTATCATTAATGCTTTGTATGCCTGTAGTCTATATAACTTGTCTTATCTTAAATTCTATTAATACCAAATATCGAAAAGATAAATTTTAAATTTACACAGTTATTATGTATCTAGAAATTAAGAAATATGTATGATTATTTTAAAGAGATTAATTAAACGTGTTTATATATAATATACTAGCTTGACCCGGTGCGCTTCGCTACCCCTGTCGATGTAAAAATCGGTTCAGCCGTTTAGTAATTATTGTTTAAAAACTAAAGGTACCAATTTTACCCGTTTTTCCCCCTTTGTATCCCTATTGACGCTTCCAAGTAAGGATCTATCTACGTTCCAAATTTCCACAAAATCGGTTTAGCCGTTTAGGCGTGATGCTCAAACAAACTTACAAGGACATTTATATATTTATATAGATTTGTAATATGAAATCATAATGACTTCTTCTTTTAACTTAAATACCCAATATATAGAAACCGTTTTTTTTTCAGGCCGCAACCGAACCGAGCCTAATGTTCAAACCAAAAGTCATTATTCGACCTAATCCGAAAATAACCGAAACTATTTTGTTTGTCATTCATTTAATATGCAAGGCAAGTTTTTCAAGCGTAAAGCTTGAAAAGCAAGCTTCTTTCTGCATTGTTTTTAGAAAAAAATAATTTGTGCTGAACCGTGCATAAATGTGCATAATTCGCACGTCGACTATAATTTCATTAATGAAAATATTGCTTTTGAGTTTTTTACGCGCAACCAGACATCGAATATTGGTTGTAGATCTTACAACATATATATATATTGTGTCCTTATGAAACTTAAAGACGATCTCGCTATGTCCGTCGGTTTGTCTATCTTAAAAGTAAAAAATTATTTTTGTCATAATTTTTTTTTACAATACATATTTATTTTTTGTGAGAAATAGAAAAGGTATTTTTTTCAAAAAAAATGTGGAAAATTACACTCTGTTTTTTTTACACTTTTACACAACAACCACAAGAAAAAAAATTCCACAAAAAGTTGTATATAAAATTGAACTTCCATTTTTGATTTTTCCATGCATATCCATGCTTTTTCCTGCATATTTGTGTGCATAAAAGAACAAAAATATAACAATATATAATATGAAGACAAAAATAGTTTAGTAAGCATCAGTAAGTAGTAAGCATCAATTTCAGTTACCAGCTCTAAATTCACTAAGCAATATTTATATCGTATATCATTTCTAGGTATTACAGTTCGGGCATATTTCTATTAGGTATTATAAACATTTTTATTATGATCACCGTGTTTCTGAACTCGAATCCATGAACTTTTCTGGTATTTATGATAGTGAGAATATATAATTTGCATCAATTGTTTGAAGATAATGTACCAATTCATAGACTTGGAAAATTTTGTATGAGATTTTTTTCAACATTCTCAAACTACCTGGGACTGCTAAGTTTACTATTTTCTTGAATGAGTTTAATGAATTTTCTCGAATGGCTGGAACTGCTTATAATAGTGAAATTTATACCACCCACTTAGCGACATTTAACATTTATCATAAATAAACCTTAGACAACACGGGTTGTTCCTAAGACACCTAGAAACTGTTCACACTTTCGTCCTTTTAGTATATTGTCAGTAAGGTTTTGGAGATTATTATTAGAGCTAATGTTAAGTTTCACCTTAGTTGTAATATAATTCATAAACATAAATCATGATTTAGGACTATTGATGCTTTCTATTTGTGGTTATTGTTGATAATTAATGGCCTTGAGATTTATTCCTGCACTTCCAACAATGAAATGGAAAGATTAAAAATGTGCTTGAATAGAGTAATCCGTTACATATATGGTCTTCGTGATCATGTTTCGCAATATTATTTGGATTTAATAGGTTGTTGTTTCGATAAGTACATATGTTCAATTGAGACAAAACTATAAAATATGGTTGCCATTTTTAATCAAACGCACTCTTTAATCTGTCCGGTACATGCTTCATTGATTATGGCCAGATCATTTAATGTACATATTACTCGGTTGTGGAATACGGTTATTCGTTACCAGGATCGTAGATTCTCTCATTCCGTAGTGGCCTTCAAGAATATATTTGTATCGAATTCATAATACTTATTTTCAATGATTAAGTTTTTCCGTTACTCATTTATTGTAATTTTATTGTCTTTATGTACGATATATCTTTTCTAAATTTGTAAAGGATTATCTTGAATGTGATAAAAAAACGATAATTTTTCCATTAGGACTACTATTTATCGACTTATATAAAGTTAATTTTAATATGAAAAATCGATTTTTGGTTGAAACACTTGATTTTTATATGAAAAATTGGTTTTTGGCTGAAAAATTGGTTTGGAAATATAACTGATCGCAGATTATCAACCTTTTTCCATTTTATTCACTATTTAACGACTTATAACAAAATCGATTTATGTTTAAAATATAACTTATATTAAGATGTCTTTTGTAAAGCATGACTTCCATTATTTATTGCTGGGTATAGTATACAACAAAGTTCCAAATGCAATTTGAATGTCATATACACAATTAATGAAGATAAATTTAAATTTGAAATCTAAAACAAAAACACATAAATACTTAGTTTAGAAAGGGGGAAATGTGAGAAGTGTGAGAGTTTATTTATTGTTTTATCATTTGAATAAGAAGACGCTTAATTCTATACTCTTGTAAAAGTTTTATTTCACGAAATTTAAAAAGTTCTGCATCATTTTTTTTTATTGTATAAATTATTATTAGATCATGTAGTAAGTACATACTACTACTATTTATAGATTTTTAGTCATTTAATACTATATAGGGGGATGTTGACAAAATTTGTGTGTGTACAGTTTTTAATAACAGATTGATTGTAAATTACTATTGAGAAAAATGTATTTTATGCTTTTTTTTATTGATGACCACCAAAAAAAAAATTACATACACACATACTTGTTCATTTAATATTAATTTTTATTGTTATAATTGAAATAGTAGCAATTTTTTCATCAGAAAATATTTTTTTGGAGATAATAAAATATCTCCCAACAAGTTTTACAAAATTTAAGAATAGTTAAATCTAATAAAATTTGTTCGCAGGAACTAACTACATACATACATATTCGAATATACATATAAATTATTTTCAAAGATTATTTTCCAAAAACAATTATCTTTTTAACTATTTTATATTCAAACATATGTATGTACGTATGTAAATATAATATTCTTACTTATATACTCTTACAACACATTGTAAATTCGTTATAAATAAAGCAGATGCTTCTGTTTTGTTTATACCGCACTATACATATACTTGACTTTGTTAAATTAACATGTAACTATTAACAACTGTTTAGAATGATTTAATAGGGTTTTACAAACACACAACGTCAGATGAATTACTAATAAGGAGTATTGTTTATATATTCTCGTTCAAAAGGAATGTTTGTTGATATACTTACATAATAATTATTGTAAATCAGTGTTTTCTATTAAAAATTTCTAGTTACACTAGTTCACAAATTGTATTATTTATTAGATACGTTCTAATGAATTTTACTTGACAATATACATACATACATACAACACAAACACATAAGTATTGTTATAAACTATTTGTGACACAGCTATAATAATTAAACTTAACAAAAGCATTATACAATATAAAAAAACGAACTGTGTTTGTTCCTTTCATTAACAAAAATATGTAACAAAATTTATGTTTTGTAAAGACATTTTACTATTAACTTTGTCATTGTTTCAATGTTATACTTTGGTTTCAAGTATAAAAATGTACATATAAACTATTAACAACATAAAAAAATTAAACTAAAAACAAACAAAATTTAAAATAACAAAAAAAAGGCCTCTTTTAAATGCTTCTATGTATAACGATGTTAATCAACATTGCCAAAATTTGGAGAAGACGTTCTTTTTACAGCCTTGAAAACATTACTGATGCCAGCCACTGATGTAACACCACGTAGACCGGTATTTTGGAAATATATTAAAAGGTATTCTTCGCCATCTTTCAGTTCTACATCGTCGGCAAAATCAAGGCGTACTATTTCCTCGTTAGCTTGCTGCTGCCTACTTAAACGTTCTCGTTTATGGCGATGAGAGTGTCCATGACGACGTGAGGGACCGTCATCCCAAAATGGATCTGCTACGGCTTCTGGTGAAGAAGGTGGAGAGTCGGCCTGATTAACATATTCATAGGCTACAAACTCCTTGAGACTGGTATAATCAATACGATAGATACCAATCCAGTCGTGGTCACGTTCCTCAAAATCCAATGGTTTTTTATATTCCACCGTATTTTCTTCTCCAATCTTCCATACGATGATATCCTTGAACTCAACGCAGGGAGCACGATAATTGGGATATAGTTTAATGGTAAATTCGCTAGTTACTGGCTTATGATCGCTAATATTGTAACCCGGATGTGATTTATATTCGCACTGCTCAATTTCCAAAGGCATATTGGGTTGTCGATTAATGGGTTGTACGGCATATAAAATACGATCTGTCCAAGCAGGCCTTCTCTTTAAATCATATTCAGAAGTACCTTCTTTGAACTTAAAGGTAGGGGGAAAGGCTGGTTTACGTTCGTGCATTAAAGGAAAAGCTTCTTGAGTCACTTCTCGTACATGATTTAATTGATCGCGCTGCATGAGCTCTTCCAAAGCGTCTTCTTTAACCACTTTATCGCATACGGCCTGAGCCTTGTCATCGCCCATTAAACGGAAATTTAAATCACCGAACCAAAAAACATAATCGTGATCAAGAATTTCTCTAAATCGGGGTACATGGTAGTGGTGGTTATCCATAATTTGCTTGAAATCCTCAATGCGCTCATCTAAGTGATGATCATGAGCTGCCAAATGGGCCACAATAAAGGTTAAGCCGCAGCCATAGATATTAAAACGTATACTAACAGCACCCTTGTTGCCCCAAATGCCGCCAAAACCAGTTCGTGTAAATTCAGCTTCAATATCACGCAAATGAGCCACATGAACTCGTCGTACAAACATGGTTAATAACAAGCCTTGCATTTGTTCTGTTTTTACCACAACATAATCAAAATCCTTTAGCAAGTGTTTCGCTTTTGCCGTCCAAGGGTCTTCTTTAAATAGACCCAATACCTGTTGTTGCGGCTGAGCATTAACTTCTTGCAAGCCCAGAGCATAAATATCGGGTAAGTGATGATCCTCCACAGCAGAATTTAGACCCAACAAATTGCGTAATGAAATATTGTCTGGAAATCTACTGCCCACATTCCAGGTAACCACATACACACGATACGTAGCCAATTGTGTCGCCAAAGAAGACTTGATTATAGTTGGTTTTTCTCTTCCCTCCTCAGCAGCTGAGGGCGTATCTTTGGTATTTGAACTCATATTATAAAACAATTAATAAATAAAACTAATTATCTATCAACTTTATCGTATTCTTGATTACTTTATTTGCTTTGTCTTTCTGGTTGATTTTTTCTTTTGCAATATGTTAGCTGAATGTTTTTTTTGTTTTATAGACACACGTTAACTTTCGCAATTTCTTGCTTTATTAATTGTTGTGTTTATTTTCTATTTATTAATTTATTTTGTAGTAACTTTAATTCACTTGTTTTTTTGTTATGTGCTCGCTCATTGAGGAATAAAATGTAAATAACAGTGAGTAAATTTACGTTTTTATTGTTGTACTCGCAGTGTTTTTGTTCATGCTTTTTAATCGAGGTCAAAACCAGTAATGTTAATTTAGCTTATTTCTCATACAATTTTGCGATTTTGAAAACATTCTAGCGCATTATACAGTGTTGCCATTGCTAACAAATGTCATAGTATCCATCTGCAGCTCTTTTCCCATCTGTATCTTCCTATATCAAGTATCATCTAATATAAACGACACCGCTAATCAAACGTTCGTTACCAGATAACTGACGGCCTCATATATATAGAACTAAGGTATTGAAAATAAGCCAAATCGGTCCATAAATTGTTGGTATATGAAAAAAAAACACGCCTACCTTGATTTTCGGACATATTTTTGTATATATCTTGGTTACAAATTTTGGTCATAGTAAATGTGTATATCAAATATATTCCAACGCGATAGCCAGCAATTTCGTTTGCACCAAAAAAGAGTTTATAATTTTCACAACATTCTAAACTCAAAACACATGTTTTTATATGTATCAGGAAAAGTGAAATCTGGTTTTCTTTCTCAGTATTAATTATTTCTCAATATTAATTTAGGTTTTCTTAACATCAACTCAACTTGAATTTAAATTTTTTTTAATCATTTCGATTTATTCATTCTGAATTTCAATTTGTATTTCTTAATTTAAATCTTCTTTTTGTCAATATCAACTTGATTTTCTGATTTAAAATTTTTAGATTTTTCCAGTTTTAATTTGGATTTCTCAATTTCAATTGATTTTTTTCGCAATATATATTTTGATTCACTTAATTTAAATTATTTAGTTTAAAAAATCATGTAAAAATTAAAAATAAATTTCTCTGAATAATTTTAATAATTGCGGCATTGTTAGGTGAAATTTGTTGCGGCGGTGCTTAAAGGTCTCACATTTCGTCTGACACAGAGTGTATTAGACAATTGTGGCCGGGGAAATAAGTGATTGCCACTTACAAAGATTTGCAATCCTTTTGGATGTTTCTCATTGACATGCTGTTCGATGGGTTGTTGATGTTTTGTTTGTCCAGTTTATTATTGATTATAAATTTGTGTTTTCCTGGTTGTGATCTTCAATGTTGATATGTGTTTTAATTGATGTTATTGTTAATAGTGAGTGATAGATTTTGTGAATGGCTATGTTTTGTTGTTAGTCTATGTAGATTTATTTTTTTTTGTTTATGCGAGTTCTAAATATTTCTTATTTATATGTTATTTATTATTTTGTAGTATTTTAATGTGTTCTGTTTAGTAATTTGGCTATTATGTTGTTTTTCGTGTATTCCTTCTTCGTCTTGTTCTATTTTGATGTAATGGAAGGCCATACTGGAAAAAGCTTTTGCTTTACAGGGGTGTAAATTTGTAGTAGTAAATAGGAGTTGCCATGAATTAACTATTGATTGGAACGGTGGCCGACGGAAGAGAAAAGTTAAATTCTCTGACAATAAAAAAACAACATTCAAGGCCGTGTGATACCGTGCATTGACCCTATCCCTTATGTGTATGTTGCCCTATAATATCATGTTACTTACCGGTAAATGTTTTTTTTTTGTATAGTTTTTGTTAGTATATGTGGTTTATGGAGCAAATGAAAATAAACGTCGGCTTAGTTTAAACAGAAAAAACAAAATTAGCGATCATTTGCAAAAATAATTGAAGCAAAGCGAAACGTTCTTCTGAAGTATTTTTTTTGTAAGAAATAAAATAATTCAATATATGACAAGAGAAAAAGTATAAAGTTAATAATTTTAAAAAGCAAAATTTGAAGTCTTTTCGAAAGGAAGTGACAATAGTAACTAATAAAGTTTAGCATAAATAAATAAGGTAAAAGAAACAAAAAATAAATGTGTTAGTCGTTATAACTTTTAGTGATGTGGTGTTTTTTTTAAATAAGTTGATAAATATAGGTCTTGGAGGGTTAGAGCCAGCATAGCCGAAACGTAAATTGTCTTACTGGGGAGAGAAAGTCCATAAGAGCAAGGAGCTGAATTCAAATAGAAAAGTGGCAGCTCCTAATAATACTTGAGTGGCTACTCCATGCTGGAAGAGCTTTCAGACCAGGTGCTTTTAAGTAGCAGAGACATCTAGCGGTAAAAAAAATAAGGTTTAAGTGAAGTCTTCCACCAAAGGTACTGTTTTTGTTTGTCAATCTTAGATATCAACAAGAAAATAGAGGAAATACGGCATACTCGTAGGCTTATGAATAAGACCCCTCATATAACCAAATATATATTAGTCAGGAAAATTTGATGATAAAACAATAGAAGATAATTGGTTTGCAAAATAAAATATTATACCATAAATATAATTGTTAATTGTCAGTGAATGTCCATTTGTGTATAATTTAAGATTTTTGTGTTTTTGTCATTAAATGTTAGAATTAAGTACAATAATAAGAGTCTTTTAGCCTAAATTTGTGAGATTTTAAAAATTTACTTCATAATAGGTCTTTTCTCTACGATACAAAGTTAGAATTTGAAATATTTTAAACCTTGTATTGGGTCATTTTAGTGTTCCGTCTAAGCGAGCTCATTTAGGCAGGATTTGAGATTTAATTTGGTAAAGAACTTTGGAGGTAGTGAAGAGGCTAAGGATCCAATAATAAGAACTGTTTTTTTTTCTATTAGTCTTTTGTTATTCACAAAGACCACAAATTAAGGCAAAAGTAAATTAATATTAGATATACATATTTGGATTAAGAAATTTTGTTAGTAAGTTAGGTACCAGTTTTTTTTTATCTTGTGACTTTTAAACGGTTATAAGCATAGAATAATAAATAAGATTGATTATATGTTTAGATTTAAGATGATTTTTGAAAAAAAATAGATTTTATATTAATTTGATACATTAACTATGTTGTGCTAATTTGTGTTTGTGGGTAGAGTCGACGTGAGGTAAGTGGAGTAAAGGTATTTGGGGATCACGAAATAAAATAGGTATATTGGGACTATGTAGTGATCCAGGATGGGAGGGCAAAATCGTGAGGGTTAGGATCATCTTACTCTCCTCCAACTATGTTCTCTGATTTCTAAATTGAGAGAAGTTAAAGTTTTTATTTTGGAAATCTAATTTTCAGTTTCCAGTTTTGTTTGTGATTTTAGTTTCAGTTTATATTTATTGTTTATGTTTGTCCTTGAGGCTGTAGTGGCGGGATGGAACCTCCCTAGATGTGCCAATGAGCTAGCTGGCATCACCTCTACAGTGCTCTTTGGGACACATAACAAATTTCAGGTAATCGATTCTGAGTTCTTCAGACCCCTAGAATATTTTGCAGTTTTAGTTAACAATTTTAAATTTTTAGTTATTCATGCATATGAGCATTTATCATATACCTATAAAATTTTTTTTTTATATATACATATTATTCTATGGGGAAAAGTTGTTTGTTTTAAAATTACCAAAATTTGTTTTAAATTAAAAAATTTTCATAAATTCCGTTGCTCTTACTGTATTTAAATTCACTGTTCATTATCAGTGATAACATTAAATGTATACGTGTTATCAACTTACTGTGATTCTTATTGTTTATGAATTTAGAAGAAGCAGTTATCAACAAATAGCATGAGCTAAATTAAAATAAAAAATATTAAAATGCAAGCTCAGAAAATTATAGTAATACACCCAGGATCCCTTAATTTACGTATTGGACGTGCTAGTGATCTTAATCCTTTAACAATACTGCATGCTATAGGAAGACGACGCAAACAAACTCTACAGAATAATCCAAAGTTCCAGCACCATGATCCTCTCTTACCTACTATTGCTACCAATGATAAACAAAATGAAGTTATGCAGGAATTTGAGGACAGCAGACTGCAAGTATCTCATGCTATACAATCACATATGCCACAGCATGAAGAACGTAGCGGTGGTCTAAAAAGATTGCGCATTGCAACACCACCTCAACAAATTGCTACATATAATAGACGTACTGTGCCCGAGGAACTGCCTTTGGATGGTGCTATAAAAACGGAACATTCTGTAGTGAAAAAGGAAGAAAACAAGTTGGTGGAAAATATCTTTGATCAAGATTTGCTTAAAATTAATTTCAATGAAGTAGCCGACTACAATATTCACTTTCCCATGAAAAGAGGCGAGCTAAACATACACTCCAATATAGGAGGATCTTTGACATCTGTTTTATCAGATTTAGAATCAATTTGGTCTTACGCTATACACGAGCGGATGGAAATTCCAAGAAAAAGTTTAGTTCAATATGGAGCCGTTTTGGTAGTTCCTGATGTATACAATCGTAGTGTTCTTAGAGAGCTAGTGACTTTATTGTTAACTCGCTTAAAATTTCGCGCATGTTTTCTTCTTCAAGACCATGTTGCAGCCACATTTGGAGCTGGCTTAGGTTACGCTTGTGTTGTTGACGTTGGTGATCAGAAATGTTCCATATCCTGCGTAGAGGACGGTATTTCACAGCCAGATACACGCGTGCGATTAGGCTATGGAGGGGGAGATGTGACACAAGTATTTTATGCTCTCCTACGTAAATGTTGTTTTCCTTATAAAGAGTGTAATCTGGAAGATGATTATGACGATGCGGTTTTATTGATGAATTTAAAAGAAAAATTCTGCCATTTAAATTTGGAAATATGTGGAGCTCAAGAAAAACATTTTGAGGTAAATAGTTTTGAGATTTTGAGATGAATTATTTTAAAATTGATTTGTTCTTACAATTTAGGTTAATAAACCAAAAAAACATTTACGTTACACGTTTCAATTGGGTGATGAATGTGTTGTAGCCCCACTGTCACTTTTCCACACCGAACTATTAAATATAACTGGCAAACAGCGTTTGGTACGCTTACAGTTTCGCAATAGCCAACAATCCGATCCAGAAGATTGTTTTGATGCCGAGTACATTAGAGAAACGGGCAGAGTACGCAACGGACGTGGCGATCAATTATTAGAAGGCTCCATGCCGGTTACTGGCGAAACTGCAGATGATGAACTTGTAGTGGTCGACAATTACGAGGTAGAAGAACGTTCTAATAATTTACGTAACTCGGAGAAAGACGAAGAACTTTATTACTCTTCAGTCAATGGCCAAATTGTTCCACTTGATCTTGCCATCGTTCGGAGTATAGAACGTTGTACAACAGACGATATGAAACGTAAAATGTATGGTTGCATTTTATTAGTGGGTGGTGGTAGTAAAATACCAGGATTTTCAAAGTGGCTGGAACAAAAAATTACTCTACAATTATCGGCTACAACCACACATAATCGTTTAATGGATCAGTTGCCTTTCGAGGTGAATGTTTGTGTCAAGGAAATGGACGCAGCTATGATAGCATGGAAGGGTGCTGCTATAATGTCATGTTTAGAAAGTGCTCCCGAATTGTGGTTAATTGCTAGTGAATGGGAAAAATATGGTTTACGTATATTACGTGAAAAGGCTACTTTTATGTGGTAAAATGATATACATTGAGGTACTTAAAAAATATGTTCTGTATGAATTTTAGTATAGTTTTGCAGCGTATTATACGAGTTTAGAAATTAAAAATAATAAAAGAATTCCGAATATTTCGGATAAGTTAGATTACAGCTCGAAAATTTCAACAAAAAAGATCTATAGTGAATACATATGTACTTCAAAATATTATTCACTGATTCTTCATAGTACACATTTTTTAATATAAATAATCAAGGCTGAACGCTATTGTTTTAATATATTTTATTTTTAAAAAATATTTCTGTATTAGTGGCTTCAAAGATTTGAATTTAGTATGTATTACTTATATGAATTTAAAAATAGATGAGTTGATAATATTATTTTTATTTTTTATTTATAAACCTTAAATTATGATACAAATGTAATAATTAATTTATACGTCGTACTTCTATTTATATTACGTGAAATATGTATATATTATTACTCTAAATTCTTGGGAGTACTAGATCCCATATAAGTGTATAAATCAGATAGAGTGGAATTTACTAATTTTGCCTTTATAGTATCGCTTTTCAAACGTTTGTGAGCCTCAAAACGGTGGCAGCCACCAAAACTATAAAAATAATTGCCACCTTTAGAACCCTTTATCCAAAGAACATCTATGGGAGGTACTTGATCTGAAGATTTTTCATTCTAGCAAGATAAATTTGATTATGGAAACAATATACAAAAAAAGGATAAAAACTCCACCTTTATAGTTTCCATTAAAGACTTTACTTTCTCTTCATCCAGAACCGAGGGTATAGGTCTATGTATGACACTCATGGGTACTTCATGAATCTCATCAATACTAGCCGAGTGAACGCTATGATCAACATGAGAATTTGTGGTAGTCATTTTGGAGGTTTTGTTAAAATTTGCAGCAAATTGATCTATAAATAAAGAAATATACTATGATCAGTACTAAAAAAAATGAAAGTGTGTTATTGGAATCTCCTCTCCTTGGTCATCCCCTTATAAAAACGAAAAAACAAATATGTATTTTGTTTACTTGTTTGTTTGGTAGCGAAAGCGCGTCTGCTCACTTGCAAAATACAATTTGTAATGAATTCCATTCAACGACCGCTTTATTTTACTGCTGCTCTGCTTAAACGATATTATACAGTAGTATAAACACTCCTAGAACTTGTTTTTGTTATTGTTGATGTAGCTGCTGTTGTTTTTCTTAAATAAATTGTATTTAAAATGTATACTTTAATGATAATTATCTACACCAACGTCGAGTGTAGTCATATGAGGTGCTAGGGGAGCGTACACATTAGCTTTTCGCTCCGATTGTGGAAAAGTTGTAGCCTGTTCCACGCCACCTCCTGGTTATATGTGTGATAGACCTTTAGAATAATAAAAATTTTATTATTTAAAAATCACAACGTTATGATAAACTCCTGCCCAATATAAATAAATAAATATTTATATAAATATATGTATATAAAATAAGAATAACATTGCGTTTTGCAGTTTATTGTTGTTTATTTTTCTCTAATCAGCTGGTGGAATAGGTTGAAGCAATTTACTCTCCCTCTCTTGCCCTTGACTAATGAGTTTTACCATTTCAAACCCTATAACTGGTCAATAACACCAGCCACTAACAAAGATAACACTACTTTAAATGTGCTTTTTCCCATGATTCTTTTATTTTATAGAAGTTTAAATTAGTATTCAGTTTAATAAAGACATTTAAACCGAAAAATTAATGCTCTACTAAAAGTCTGATTTTTTTTTTGGAAAATCTGCCATATGTGTATATGTGTTGGAAAGCAATGATGTCATTCTAATGAAATTGGAAATAATGTAATGGATTTTAAATTATTTCTGTATCAATATCAAGGCGCCCTGAGCGATATTATAATTTTGGACTGACAGGTTGTATTGCAAATACCAATAAGAAGCATTTTTATATAAAGGAAAGCATGGTGTATTTATACGTATATTCGTTATATATGTTTAGTGTAGACTGATGTAAAAATGATATAGAAATATTGCTTTATCATTGTATGATGGCTATTACTCATACATGAAATGTACAAAAAAAAAAGCACATACTACGTTACTTAAAAGCTTAAATGTGAATAGTGAGAATAAGTATTATTTAATATTATACTCCGGTCTATTTCATTAATCGTCTTAATCATAGAATTTCATGGGTGATACAATAATGAAATATGTATAATTCATAAAATAAGATGACTATAAAGAAGTGTCGAAACGAAAATGATAAAACATTTAGATCTAACTTCTTACATACGGGTGGCAAAATGCAAAATATGTATGCATATCTACTCGGATCCTTCCCATATAATATGTAATTTTCATTTATCGAAAATTTTGTCTTTTATATGGGTGTGTGAAATTAACATATATAAATTAACATATTGAAACTTTACTCTTCGAATTTCGATAATATTTGGTATACATGTTTTTCATGGCATACACAATTTTCTCCAGTTCTCCAGAATTTCAACATTCGCTTTAGTTTGGTTTTCATTAGGTTCAAAGATCATATTTTTTAATAAATGCATGCAACATACTTTAGAACTGTTAGTCCAATTTGTTTATCTCATATTAATAGTAGCGTTAGATTTTAAAGTTTTATTTTTCTAGAAATCCGTTTTTCATCAAAACAGGATCTAGCTTAGATATCTAAAAAAAATGTAATTTTCCTTAGATTTTCCGTAAATTTTCCGACTATTAAAAACATATTTATAAAATTCAAATGGGACCATGAAAATGAGATAATTGAAATTTATGGAATATTTGAATTGGGATTCTAAGGATGCCATAAGATAAAGGTTTCCTTTGCAAACTACATAGCATTTTTTAATAAATTTTTTACTTCATCATATAATTATAAATCATATTATAAATTATTAAATTAAAGCCCATTTTAATCGAAATTCTAATTATATCTCGCATTTATATTACAATTACTTTAATTTATTTCATTCATGCATGCATAGCATAACAACTCATAAACTAAACAAACGAATTAATATTACCAGCGCCATTTTAAGTTTTTTTCATCTGGCAATACCTACAAACAATTGTTAAATGTCAATTTTATTGTCAATAACAAAAGAAAAGAGAAACATTAGAAGAATAAGAACAAGAAAAAAGCAGTGGTGGAAAAATTGGGAAAAAGGAAATAAATTTCAAAGAAAATTGCTGAAAACTTTATTACAAACGATAAGAAATAGATATATGTCGTGAAAAAATAGGACAATCAACAAAAATTGTATAATTTCTTATATACTTTATCAATTGGAAGCTGAAAAGCCATTAAAACAAAATGAGTGTGCTCACATATCCACCCACAAATGAAGTGGAAATATTTCGCCATTGTACCAAAGAATGCGGCATCATTACATCCACAGAGGATCAGCAATATTTTGCGCTTGGGTGCATTACATGTTCGGAGAAATTTTTATATTTCGATGCTTTCATAGAACACATGCAAACCATGCATGTGGCCTATGAGAATGATGGCTCCTCCAATGCAATGGGCAGTGGTGGTATGTATGGGCGCAACTCAAATAATGGTGAAAGAAGTAAGCTTAAGCGACGTCTGGAACATGACAGTGAAGAAGATTTGACGACTTTGCTACAACCGCCAGTGGTGATGATTAAAGAGGAGAAGATTGACGAGGACGATGATGACGAAAATGTAAGTGAATCTTAAGTATATACATATTTTCTGTTTTATTGATAATTGTTTTTTTTTTTGGTTTTCAAGGGAGCTCTTATACAAAATGAGCCTTTGGCTAACGATGACGAAGATGATTATACTGGTGGTTACTATAATGTTAAACAGGAACAAACAGACCCGGAGATTAGTATGGAGGTAGGTGATTCCAGTTACATGGGCGATTCTTTTGGTAGTTATAATGATGACTATGCCGGAGATGATGAAGAGCTAGAACAAAGTAATAATGGTGATGACACCAACTATGATGATTTAGTTGAAGAATCTTTATTGGAGGTGAGTTTAATAAAAAAAACTATTAAATCTATAACTTTAAAGAGTCCTTACTGCATTGTCTTGAAACTGTTTCAAATACAATACAGGCAGTTCAATTTTCAATATAAAAAAACATTGGTCCCGTGCAAATATAAATTTAAAATGTTACAAAACAAATTTTTAATTGATTTAATGAAACACAAAATAACAGCCCCATCTCACATCATGTAAAAAACCTTGTAAACTAGTGCAGTTTTTGAATTTATAAATCCGAAATTTAAGTAAGAATTTAGTTTTAATATGTATATATTTTCCGAAATGCAAAATTTATTTGATTCTTTAAAAAATCCTTAAATTGATTAAATTCCAATACAGAATACAGCCTCTGTTGGCGTCACCAGTCACATAAAGGATCGCAAAATGATACAATTTCTTATTGATGCCTATCGCCGTAACACCTTCTTATGGGATCATCGTCATCCACAATTCCGCGATCGTGTCCGTCGTAGTCAATTCATCGACTATATAAATTCAGAATTTAAGAAACGTTTCAATTTAACACTAGCAAAAGATGCAGTTACACGTAAATGGGATAATTTACGTACCGTCTATAAACGTGAATGTAATCGTATGGCTCTGGAAAAGACAAACGTCAGTACATTGTGGTATTTCAAAGAGTTGCATTTTCTTAATCGTCTCTATGGTGGCAATCAAAAGATATCAGACGCTGTTGTTAAAGAAACAGTATACCGTAGACGTTACTCGGCTTTATGGAATGATATTTCTACTAATAAAATGTTGCAGCTACTGAAGGGTTATCCTTGCTTCTATGACAAATACAATATAGATTATCGTAGTAAAGAAAAACGTGGAGAAGCCCTGCAAAAAATGGTGGTCGAGTTAGTGGGCTATATTGATGTGACAACTATACAAATATCGAAACGCATATCACAGTTGCGTTTTGATTACTCGAAGCAAAAGCAAGAGCGTCTGATGTGTGAAATGAGCGGAAGAGCATTTGCCCCCACTTACAGTTATTATGAGGTTATGTTTTTCATGGATAACGATATAGCACCATTTAAGTGTGAACACTGTCCAATGATTTTGAATTCACCACGAGAATTGGACACTCATTTGATGACACACCAGCATAAAATACAACAGCAACCTCATCCTGTATCAGGCTCATCAGCCGCCAAACTATACATTGGTGGAGGTGGGGGCTCAAATATGGGTGGATCAAACTACTATTGTCCAGTTTGCCAGTTAGGCTTCAATGATCTGGAACAGTTTACACGTCATAAGCAAATACATCCGGCTCTTAAAGATGTGAAATATCATTGCGACTTGTGCACGGCCAGTTTTCGTGAAAAGAGCAATTTCGACGAACACATGCGAAGACACAACGACGAACTCTTAATACCCGATTTAACATCCATGAATCCAGATGATGGTGAGGATGAGTTAATAACCGACGACAGAATAGACACAAGCTCTCCCACACGATCAGACGATGGACGTGGTTTTCGCTGTCACTATCCCAGCTGTGGTAAACACTTTAGTGCACGCAGCACTATGATGGATCACGTGAAGTCACACTACAACGAGGAGGAGTTTAGCTGCGATATCTGCGGTAAGGTATTCAGATCTATTAAGAACTTGCAAAATCACAAACAGATCCACGATGCTGTTAAGAAATACATTTGTAAAATATGTGGTTCAGCTTTTGCCCAGGCGGCTGGTTTATACTTACATAAACGGCGACATAATCGACAACAACTTGAACGTACTTAAGCTTTTAAAAACATTTTTTCTCATACTTATCATTAATGCTACATATTTCTTTTTTTAGTATGTATTCTTTGTTTGTTTTCTTCTCTAAACATGCACAAGAAATTTATGTAAGATTAAGAGTATTAAATGAAGTAATAAGATTATGAAGAGTATTATAGAACACTAGAAAATACCAAGGACATTTAAGAGATGAACTACGCACTATTATTTGTCTTACTTTTCATTAACTATTTCCTTATGGATATTTATTAAATAATTAATTATTTAACACAAGACCCAGATAATAACGATGTTTTCTTTTTAGGCAAAAATGTAACCTTAGAGGCATTTGTCTTTAAATAGCATTTTTGTGTACTTCTCTAAAAGATATCAGCTTTAAAAGGGGAACAAATTGTAAATTGTTTTTAATTTAAATTCGGTGTAAGGTTGTGTTTTTGTTAAAGAATGAATTGTTTATATTTTTGTTGAAAAATCTGCTGTTAGAAAAAGATTTAAAGAGCATGAATGAAACATTTGAAAAATTTTGTTTTGTAACAACAGAAACTGGCCACTACTATTATTATTTTAAAAATTATATTTTATTTATCTAGATATTTATTTTATTTAGATATTTTTTATTTTGCAAAATCTGATTGATAGATTAACATGCAAAAAAATATTTTAAATTACTTATCCCCATTTTCACGATGTCTGGTTATATGTTAACTTATATATGTCAAAATATTTTTGAAATGAAAATTGTCAGTATAATAACTTAAGGTTAAAACATAATTATGCATTGTGATAATCGGGGTTAATAAAAAAAAATACATCATGCTCATTTGCGTTAACACTCAACACTAATAACTCTAAAAATACAGTTTCGAGTAAAATGGGTTCGAATGTTTAGTTATTGTTTTTCAAATAAATATTATTTCAATCGCGTATTTGTAGGAATTTTCAACAAAAATTTAACATTTTATTATGGTTATTGAAAGAAAGTTTAGTTCACCGTTTGGTTTTCGATTAGGCTTTTCGGTTTAATTCCAGTATTCGGTCGAATTTTGGAGAACAAGTTTAGAAAATAATTAATAGAATACGATAACTTATATTTTATTGTAAAAAATCTCAGCATCATGTAAAAACTATTGAGGAACATTTTTTTTTTTTGCCAAATTAGGTTCGTTTTCAGCCTAAAAACCAATTTTGTTCGGATTTTTTAACCCGAAAATAGAATTCGAATCCATTCAATATTGTGTGATACATTCTTCAAAACGCCAGAATTTTTTCAACAATACATAGTCCTTGCACATGGTTTTATACTGTGTCTGATGTGGCTGTCCTTAATTTTCATGTGGATTTTTATAAATTTTCGCAATTTCGATTGTAATTTTGGAAGCCTTATAGATAGTTCATTTTGCGATGGAGTGATATCTATATCAGTTATAATAAAAAAACTAGTCCATAAATGAATGGAATATTCGTAAAAACCCACGACTGCATCGATTTTTTACCAAAAATATATTGACTAAATCGCCCTTTGCAATCACCAATAAACTTTATTTTTATAATATTTTATTTTTGGAAAACTTTTAACACAAATTTTTCTGATTTGATGAACACTTTACTTTTGCATGTATTTATTATTTGTGAAATTATATCACAAACGCATACATCATGTCAAGTTTTGTAATGTAAAATAATGAAAAACTATAACTATTAGAAACTAGTTTGTTAGAATTTGCAAATTTCGAATTAACGTATTCGTCTAAAATTCACTCATTTATATTGGTCTTATTTTCAAATATTGGCTACAAAATTAAATGTTTGTACTTTAAAAGATAACAATAACTGCTTCTGAGTTATGAGGATGTGTACGCAAATGTTCTTATATATTCTTTGCTTTAATATTACTAAGCTAATATATTTTCCATTTTTCTGTTTCTTACTACATTCTGAAATTTCACATACTACGTATATGTCGGTACATATTATTTTTGTTATGTAATTTTGAAAAATGGTTTAAATTTCAGCTGGGGTTCGACACGAAACCGAATTTTTATAACTAGTGCCATAGTCATAGGGTAACATGAGGCGAGACGTAATTGTCAAAATCCTAAGTCTGTTGTGAAAAACGTAACTAGTGCAACAACAAAATACATGCTATTCAATGTATATTGTTGTTGTATCAGACATATGATTTGTTGTATTTTTGTTTGACAAATCGGAGTGCCTCGTCTCTATGTATAATACTCTATCACTAGTATCTTGCATTTCGACAATGTTTTCATTAGAATCAAGTTACTCCCAGCATTAGCTCTTATTTACTAATTTTATAAAACTCTTTGGGTATTAAATAAACATTTTTGTTTGCAACTTCAACAAGTATAAAAAAAGGTATTTAAGGTAATAAATAATATACAAGTCAAATAATAATTTCAGTTAGGAATAAAAGATGGCGAAATATAATAGGAATAGCTGACTCTATAAATTATATATGTTGTACTTAAATCTGAAAATTAAATCCAAAATCTCACTTTTTCGTCGTTTAGAAATTCGTCAATTTTATAAAAACAGTCTGATACAAAAAATGTTTTAGTTTTTTTAAATATGTGCTTTTGTGTAAAAAAAATCATGAGAAATCGCTTATTGTTCCCAAAAATCAATATTCGATCTAGTCTTATTTCAGTAATTTCTTAAATTATCCCATTTCCCTCTGTTGAATGATTGTGCTTACACATGTTTTCAAAATTATTTCTTTTGTTACCTTAATGTTATTTGCTCTGTTAAACGGGTCTGCAAAATTTGTTGCCTTAACATCACAACTATATTTTTACCATATGAACTCTTCTAAATGACATTAATGTTGAACATTCGAATTAATTCTTAAAATGTATTAAATATTTCGAGTACAAAAATACAAACCAACAATTTTATTTATAATTCAATTTAAGATGTCTTTTAGCTATAAAAACAATTCGTTTACAGGACATCGACAAAATTTTAACAAATTACTAATTCTCGAAGAAAAATTATAAAAAAATTTTGTGTTTTGTTTCTTTTGTATTTAATGAAAATTTTGTTTAAACAATTTCAAACTAAATATAGTAGTAAATTCTGCATTTGCTTATTTTAGGTGTCGTTCTATGTACATGTTAAGAGATTATTATATATATTTATAATAGAGATTACTTTAATTTATTAATATTTTATTCTAACTGCCTGTTTATGGTCATATGTAGTGCCGTACTGGTTAGATTTACAGGTTTTAGTTAGTAAAAAGGTTACTTTGTTCTGTAATTATGATTAAAATCTGTAGTTCTACCTGGTATAGGAATACCGTCATATATGTTCAAAGAAATTGCTTTAGATCACATTTCGTTTAAAATTATAACAGGCATTTTTTAATTGCTATAAAAATTATCAGTTTGTCCTTTAATAATAAAAAAGAAGAAAACAGTAATAAACAACATTCCAATTCAGAAATAAAGAATGAATTAAAATCTGTAATTATAAAAGTAATTTATTTCACATAAACATTTCTTATATAATTTAGCAAAAAATTAAATATTTAACGGTAGTAATGCAAAAATAACAACTTACTACTTATTCATTATGGCTAATATGCGTTTTTTTTTATTACAACTACGTATATAATGAAAGTTTAAAAATATCTTTAAGATAAAATTAAAATTTAGAAAAAATCTTATATAAAGTATATATTATTTAAATACAATATATGTAATTTATTAAAAAAAAAACACTCACATAAACTATTTTTTATCTAACTTATTATTACGCCACTATTTTTATTCTACAATAAAACACAACTGTCAATGTATTAAAAGAAGAAAACAAGAAACACTAAAATTAAATAATTAAGTAGTTGCAGTGTCTTATTGTATTTATATTTTATTAATTTCCAATAATAAAAATATAATATAAAATCACTTAAAATAGATTGTAAATTACAACAAAAAAAAATATATATTTAAATTTAACTAACTTATCGTTACATCAGTAACAGATAATTCGCATTAAAAAACGTAAAAAAAATAACAAATATAATAGCAACTAATTTATAAGTCAAACTATTCAATAATAAAAAATAAATAATATAAAACACCATATTCAAACATTGTTTTTAATTTCTAAAATCATGCCTCATTTATGGTCTTGAATTATTTAAAATATCATAAGGATTCCATAAATATATACATTAGGGGGTGTGGGGAACGTATTTATATTAAAAAATAAAAAAAAATAAAAAAATATTGCCAATTAAGGGTTAAATGTGCATTTTATTTATGTTAAAAATTTCACTGAAATACCAGGTGATCAGAATCCAGCAGCAGGCTGTGTTTTTTCTTTGTTTATTTTTTTCTCCCGGAAAACTAAAGCATACTTTGGGGCGTAAGTTATTTTTTTTAGTTCAGCGTTGCCAATTCACATTAGGAGAACTTAGTTGGCAACACCAAAGTGAAATTAAGTTCCTCCTCAAAGTATGCTTTAGTTTTCCGGGAGAAAAAAATAAACAAAGAAAAAACACAGCCTGCTGCTGGATTCTGATCACCTGGTATTTCAGTGAAATTTTTAACATAAATAAAATGCACATTTAACCCTTAATTGGCAATATTTTTTTATTTTTTTTATTTTTTAATAGAAATACGTTCCTCACAACCCCTAATGTATATATATTTGTGCCTTTTAAGAAATTGCTTTAGAAACCCCATAAAGTATATATTTTCAGAATCCTTGTGATATTTAAAAGCGTTTTATGCTATAAATAAAAGAACAGCTTTTGTTTAATTCGATCATATTGGTTTATTATCAAGAGATTCCCTCCTGTATGTGTTTATAACCATACAATGGCTTAAAATTTAGAAAAATCTTTAGAAAAACTAAATTGATTTTTACTTACCGACATTTTTTTTAGTTTTTTGCTCCAGAATCTGTTAAATTTTGTCTATATATAAAAACTATATCAAAATATAATATGTAGGTCAAATATAAATACAAATATAGGTAAGTACTTCTAAAATATCATATGTCTTTCTTTTATTTAAATATTTTCTGTTTTATTTCTCTCACTTACAAATCATATATCATCATAATATGTATGTTGCATGTATAAATATTTTATATATAAGTTTTATTTTGGATTTAAATTAATAATAACTTTATTTTGTTTATGTTTTCTTGGGTTTATAATTCATGTATTAAACTAAATTATGATTTATAATAAAGAGAAGAGTGTTCAAATATAAGCTTTATAAAGATGACTAAGGATTAGAAATGGTAAGACGTTTGGTATTTATTTTTTTAAATGACATTTTTTAAACATTTATTACAAAAATTAAGAAAATGCTAAGAATTTAAGAAAGAATATAAGGAAATAATTACAAGAACAATTTGAATTTACAAGACAAAAGAACATAAAGCAATTAAATACGGTGATTTTCATGGGCAGTTATTTGTAATTTGTAATTCTATTACAGAAAATTTTAACTATAAAAATTATTTACAGAATTTTTTAAAAGAAATATGTATGTATATTCTGTTATCATTACAACAAAATGTCATCGTTTTAGTTTTAGAAATTTTAAAATACAAAACATTTGCTTGAAATTATGGAGTGTTGGTTTTAAAGCTAAATTTAAATATGCACATTGCCATGTTTGATCACCATTTCTAAATAATTTTTTAAAACAAAGAAAATGTAGCTTGAAAGACTCTAAATTATTCGATTGTATGATTTTATAGGTATGGTATATGCACCAGTTATGTGAGGTGTATTAAATTATAATATTATTTATGTATGTATTTTATATATTGTTTTAATTAAAAATTTTATATTTTATACAAAATAATTCTTATTTTTCTTTTTTACATTCTCAATTAATTATTTTTTGTTATTACATACATTTCATTTCATCTCTCATAGAAATGCTTGAGGGGGGTGATGATAGTGATAAAAATAATTTTAATAATAATGGCGGCGGCGACGACAAAGACAACAATAATAATAATAAAGACAATGACGGCGACGACGGTGGTAGTGGTGGTTGTTGTTTTTTATTGTTATTGTGTAGTTGTGGCAAAGGTGATCTTATGGTTATTGTCTTCGGTTTTCAACTACAACATTTACTTTTCTTTTTGCCACTGGATTTCTTTAAATTAATCGTGTCTTTCTGTGGATCATTTTGTGCATTGCGCAACTTGTGCTGAAGGACTTGTCGTGTTATCGACAGGAACATTTCCTCAACTTTAATATTATTTTTGGCAGATGTTTCAAATAACTCAATATCCATTTGCTGGGCAAATCGTTGGGCATCCTCGGTTATGACCACCTTTCGATCAGGATCATCATTTTTATTGCCAACTAGAGATTTGTGGTTTTCGTTATAAATTATAGAAATACATATTTATTAATAATAGAAATAACTCACCTAATACTTTATTCACCACATCACAATTATTTTGTATTTCATCTAACCATCGCCGTACATTGGCAAATGATTCACCATTTGTTACATCGTACACTACAATAACTCCATGAGTTCCTCGATAGTAAGTGCTGGTTATTGTACGGAATCGTTCTTGGCCCGCTGTATCCCAAATTTGTAGTTTAACTCGCAGGCCATCAATGACTACTGTGCGTATTTTGAAATCTACACCAATTGTTGTGATATAACTACCTGAGAATAAGTCATCCGAGAAACGGATTAATAGTGATGATTTACCAACACCTAAAGAACGCAAATAAAATAAAAAAATAACAAGCATTAAAGTAATTTATTTGCTTAATGAACGAAGAAACCATTTAAATGATATTAATGCGATTTAGTTTGTAACTGAAATGAGTATGCAATGAGTTTGTTCATATGAAAAAATTAGAAATGATTCCCAAAAATAAATAGCAAAAAACAGATCAGTCTTGAATACTATGAGCATCAAATGTGAGTGAGTGGACACCAGTGAATTATTTGATTTTTTAAAATAATGAAAATCATAAAATCCATTCATCGATTAATATTTTAAAGTTTTGATTTGTTACAGATTAGCCCGGGTGAGGTTTGGTTCTGATAGAATGATTTTAGGTCGTACTCTAATGTTTTTCATTATCTTAAATAAATAATATAATTCACACACTACTCATTTTTGATTCCCATAGTATATCAAAAAGATCATCCAAATCGGTCCATAAATGGACAAGATACAATTTTTTTTTAAAGAATTTTTTACGAACAAATTCTCAACAACCGATTTTCACCAAAATATAGGATTTCATCAAAAACATTGTTATTAAAAAACGATTTTTTACCAGACTTTAAAAAAAACTTTTGTGCCGAAATCTGATTTTTTTCGTTTTTAAATACGACTTTAACTTAAAACCCGATTTACACACAACATTCTTTTATATTCCAGAATTAATAAGCAAGCTTTTTCCTAGGATATATAAACTTAAGTTAAAACTTTTTCCGTAATATAATGAAACAACAATTAAATATCTCGAAACTAGTTCAGGTGTGTCAATTTTGAACAAAAAAATTAATGGAAGAACTACTTCTAGAAAAGTTTTTATGAAGGGAAGTTAGTTATTTAGTACTTCCGTAGAACAAGTTCCGAAGGTGACAATTTCAAACATAAATCATTGGTCGCAAAGCCCAACTGGAACGAGTACTGGCTGTATTTATGGCTTCTGGAACTAGTTTTGGAACTACTGCAGCTTTTCCTGGGTATTCGAAAATAACATGAAAGTTGATTTAAGTTAATCTTTAATTTTGTTGACAATTTAGTATTCACATTAATCTCTACATAATTTCTATTAATTCGAAAGTAGCACAAATCTTAATTTAAATATGGAAATAATTTTATCAAGCTAATATAATAGAATTTATGTAGAATTTTAAATGAAAATAAACAAACGAAAAAAGTGAATTGTAATAATGTGTATTTTCAGCACAAGCATAAAAGAAAAAACGATGGGGTAAGTTTTTGTCTTCATCTTGTTTATATTAGTCACACTTGTTTGATACTTAAATAACTGACTGCATTTTTAAATTAATATTGAAACAAAAAAAAAAAAAATATATATATATATATAAAAAAATTCTGTACATATAGCTATAAACAGAGAATTAAATAATGCATTAATATTTATATCCTACACCAGCATAGTGGGGAGGGTATATTAATTTTGTGCAGATGTTTGTAACGCCCAAAAATATTAGCTTAATATCGAATACAATCCTGACTAAGCGGTACTTTAAAAATTATGGTTGTCTCTAATATGAGAAATTTCTGAATTGTTTTTCTAACATATTAAAAATTGTCTAAATTTTTATATTCACCATTATTCTATTTGGCGTCGTAGACATCGACAATTCTGTCAATAGTAACCATTTCATACTAAAGTCATAAAACAAAAACCAATGCAAATTTTTTAACAAGACAATCTCAATTGGTAGCTTCATTATTCCATTCCAATTTAAAAAAAATCTTTAACTTTACCAAAGTATATTTACACATAATTAAGGACTGAGATCGAACAACTTTTAACATACATATATGTTAATAAAAATGAAACCACTAAACTTAAAGTTTTGAATCTTTTTTATTTGATTGAAATTATTGTTAGAATTTCCAAAAAAAATTAGCTTTATAGTTCTAATCACTAATGATGAAATTTTGTACCTTTTTCGAAAACCCTTCCATTATGGTTTTTATAGTGCTTTATGTCACTTTGTTCGAACAGCTTGTCCATCTCCGTTTAAAATCTACCACACTTTTGGACACCCTTTTTGTGCTCTTCAATTCTCTTTTAACAAGAGCCCAATATCTATGCACTGGACTCAGCTCCAGGCAGTTTGGAGGAATTGCCTCTCTTGGTACAAATACCACATTATTGGTCTTGTACCACTCAAGACCTTTCTTACCATAGTGACAGATGCCAAATCAGGCCAAAAATAAGTGGACACATAAGAAGTCTTATGAATGCAAACATCTGCAACTGCATATTGCTTGCCATACCAAGAACTTTTTGGGAAATTTTGTCTGCTTTTGGGTCCTAAACTTTTCTTCAACATTCCCTCGAGCATCTGCAACATAAAAAAATTGACCCAGAAGCTGCGAAAAATTTTCCATACGCACATATACAATTAGACTTCAATTTCCGTGTCTTTGGCCTCAAAATTTTTAGCAGAATTCCTGTTAGGAACTTTTTGAGCCTTGAATGCTTTTAAACCTTCATTGGCTTTAACTTTTTGTACCAAATAGTCCGACTACTGACCTAACCGGGCTGCTTTCCTACCGGATGTGTTGGGAACTCTTTTGAAAATGCTTTATATTTTTTGGGTTTAGAAACATCATGGTCCACTCCTTCTACCTGAACCAGGTTTTATATCAACGGACAAGTTCTACCGATACTGTTTAATAACATTGGAATCAGACCTTTGATTTTTTGGCCAACTTTTTGTAGGACCAATTTGGGTTTTGTTGAAAATATTTAATAATTTTAGTACGCACTCTTTTCTGGTCATTCATTTTAATCAGATTAACAACAAATGAACATAATTGACATTAAACATAATAACTGACATGCTTTACAAAGGTAACTTGATCAAAAATAAAATCAAATAATAGGTACTTGGGTTAAAAGTTTTAATGAAAAACGTGTGTTAAGAATATTACGATCTCAGTCCTTATTCTTCAAAATTTTGTTTGTTTGTTTGTTTATTTATTTAATATTATTGTTTTTTGTGAACTATTTTTATGCTAGGTTACTGAGTTTTGATAAATAAAATTAAAAATTTGTTAATTATGTTCGAATTCGCAGGTTATTACATTTTTCGCAAACCTAATACCTATACATATTGGAAACGACTAATCGACAAAACCTATATTTTGCATAAAATATAGTGCTACAAATATGCTATCGAAAAATGTAAATAAGAACATTTTTTTTCAGTTTGAATGTTGCTTTCGGGGACGTGAAAATGCCTATACGTGAAAAGCTCGAAGTACTAGCTACAGTAACTATATAATTTAATATTTTTAAAATAATAATTATGCCCAAGATTAAATTATATCACTTCACCGGAAGTCACACAACTATTCTATTAATATTTAACAATATCATTTGGATGAACTCACATTTTTAACGTTTCTTAACTCTAAAAACAATATTACACTTTTAAGGCCCTGACTAAAATACATTGTGCAAAAAAGACACAATAAATAAATGTGAATCAAAAAGAAGCTACATTCATTCTACAACAATATGTACGCAATGAAAATGGGACACCAGGGAATTACGAAATGGATGCACAAACTAAAGAAATAAATCTATTTATAGGTACTTTTTTTTTAAAAAAAAGGGAATTAAATGAAAAGTAATAAAAACTAATACTCACCACTGTCGCCAATAATTAAAAGTTTAAATAAATGATCAAAACCACGAGCCATAATTGTAGAACTAATACAGAGGGGTTTGAGCGTTTAAAACAAGGAATTAATGTTAATGGAAGATGCTGACAGAGTGATGAAATCTGTCTTCTTATCAGAATAATTACAAGGAGTATGTATGTGTACAATTCGAATAGTTTTGTGGCAAAAACAACCACTTTTTTAGGCTTCACTCTTAGTGTAACTACACACCCACACGTTTGGAGAATGCAATCTTAAACGAAACACGTATTGTTATTGTAATTTGTTATCATTAAATTAGCTAGGAAACATAAAGTCCACAATTTAAACACTTTAAAAAATATATTAAATATTTTTCTTTTTTAATGTTGGGGATTATTTATTTGGGTGTTACGTTTCTTGTTTCGTTCGTTGGTTGGATGGTTGGGGTGTTTGCTGAGCTGTTGTGACGATTTGATAAGAAAATCACTTGTTCGTAATTTTATTCTATTGTATTTTTTCACTGCCTTTGTTCACTTATTATGGATTTTTGTTTCTTTTTATGGGATATAATAGTAGTTATTCGAATTAGGGCGTTAGACGTACCGGCTAATTATTTGTATTATGTTACAAAACAGCATTAAACTCAATGTTAGTTAAAGTGCCTGCTGCTATTAACCTTCTTCCCTTTCAAGTGGCAGTTGGAACTTTTCTTTTTATCGTCCCGTTCGTCTTATCAATTGTTGCAAACTTTTAAGTATGTATATTTAATATTGATATGATTATATTCCTTTTCTCGTGTGTTGTATTTTGTTTAATCTCAATTATAACAATCTTTTTTCTATATCGAACAAATTTTGCAGCGTTGAAAAACTTTCGTTTTTTTTATTTTGTCTCGTTTAAGTCAAATGACTTTGGAAAACTATTATTATGATGATACTACCCGCTTCCTCCTCGGCCCCTCTTAATTTTTTAATTTAACACTTTAATCACTTTGTCCACATACACACAAATACTGATTGGTTGGCTATCGGGCTGCTGGTTATGACTTTTTCTGACTATCTTTTTGCTAGAGCGATTCACATTACTCCCTCTTCTTTTTTTGTTGTATTTTTTGCACTTCGTTTTTTTTACTTTCTTTTTGTGTTTTCTGTCTGCCGTGTTTTCTTCTATTGTAATTTTGTTAGTTTCGATTTGATATTTAACAAAATGCAGCACATTGTTTTTAAAGTTTTACAACTTATTAAATAATTTTTCCATATAATAAAAAGAATCTGAAGTATTTTATAAAATATTTTGTGTGATTTTCCTCTTCAAATGCGTCATTGTCTGGCAAAAATATAATTCTTAATAGACACAGTTGTATTAAAAAGTACTTTTTTTGCTGACGATGCAGCAGCGAATTTTACGCAAAAATTCTATATAACGGAAAACTTCTCCTATTTATATAAATATTAACAGACAAAATTATTTGTTCCAAAAAGCTTCCTAATAAAATTCGAAATAGGTCTTTATATCGAATATAATTCACAATACCTCTGCATGTCGTCGTGTTGTGATTCAAAAATAATATGTACTATATATTTAGATGATCTTCTTTCAATTCAGCGATTTATGTTTAAAAAAAAAATGCGTGTTTTGATGATTAAATGTTGCCATCACTTTCAAAAAACGACAAAAAGATACAATTTAATAACAGTTGCAATAAAGGGTACTAAATTTACAGAGTTGCCACTTTTTAACAAGTAACATCATTGCCAGCATATATTATGTAAAATTATAGTTATTTTTGAAAAGGTTAATGTCACCCATTTAGGCGAATCATCTATGATTTTAACATTAGCCTGTCATTAGAGATCATGCGTTCATGTTTGATTTAAATATACAGCTCTCTATTCTGGTATTTTACGTTTTACAATTTCCTATAGGTTTTCTATGGCGATTGCACAGGTAACTTCACAAACTTGTATATAAAAATCTTTGTTCAGACATCACTATACATATTTTGTTTCCGATAACATTTAAATACATGAAACTAGCAAGGTGAAATTTATCACTGATATTTCCTAGTATGTAATAGTAAATATAAAATTAAACAAATCGATTGAACGAGATAAATGTTTTTATGCACAAACATGGGTGCCGAATATAACTAGGGTCGTTCCAGTTATCGAATTAAGAAAGAAAACGCTTTAAAAAAGTTTATTTGCTTTTTTTACTAATTAAATTATAATGATTTTATGCATTACATTCTTTATTGAGTTCTGTAATTTACTGTTACATGTTTTGTTTTTATTTTTTTTAATTTAATTGGCAAATAAAATTCGACAGTTTGTAAATGAAATTGAAATGGAAAATTAATAATAAGCTTTAAAGTTTTCTTTACTTTTTTTCTTGTTTGGTTTAATGATATTATATTAATATACTTTTTTAATTTGCTAAACACATTTATATATTTAATTACATAATTTGCATAATTTAATAATTAATAAATTTATTTAAATAACAAAATTAAATTTCTTTTTCAATTTTTTAATCTATAAAGATATTTTTTTTTTTCATATTTAATTTTATCTTAACCATTTCTTTGAATGGAATAGTGAACCTAAAAACAAAATAAAATGCTCAAATCTAGTTTCTTTTTACTAAAAATTAAATAAAACGGAAATTATATGCAGATTTTTATATTTTAATACAAATTTTAACGATTTTATTTGATTTAATTTGTGTTTTTTGGGGGTTTTTAAATTATTTTTAATAAAATTTAAATGTTTAAAACAATCGTTAATATTCAGTTTTGTTTAACTGTTGTTTGGTTTAAATTTGTAATTACATACACATTTAATTAGTTTGTGTTCTTTGATATTTTGTTTGAATGTTCTAAATTTTATTTTCTGCACTTAATATGTATAAAATGTTAAGGAGAATATTTCTTTGTTTTTTTTCGTTTTTATAAATAACAATGTTTTCTCTATAAATTGTTGTTATTTTTATAAACTTTAGTGTTGGATGCCAAATAATTTGGCATTTTATTAATCAAATTTTAGAACATCCTTGTAGGGTAAAACGTTGTTGTTATAACATTGTTTAGGCCTTTTTTTCTTTGTTATATTAAAATAAGTTTTATGTTTTATTAGTTTTTGTTTGTTTCTAAGTTTATTTTGTTTTATTTATATATTTATTGTTTTTTAATTTTGTTTTATTGTTTATAATTCTTATCGTTATATATTAATACATAATTAGGTATATATATATATATGTATGGTATATATTTATGTATTGTATATAAATATATTTTTTATATTTATTTTTATGTTCAAAAATTTTTGTTTGCTTTTCATTATTATTATTCCTTTTTATTTTAAATAATAAAATATTATTTTTATAATTTTTTTAATTGAATTTTTGTTTCCTGTGTTGTTGTTATTATATTAAAGGTAATTTGTTGTTGTTGCTGTTATTTAAAATATTTATAATTCGAAATCCCTTTTTATTATAATTGAGGCCTTAATTTGATTTTGTTAAATTTTCAAGAAATTTTTTGTAAATTCTTAAAAAATCTATGTGGCCTTCCTCGTTTGTATTAAGAATGTTTTTAGTTCTTACAAATAATTATTATTTCGAATGCATTA
Organism: Calliphora vomitoria; assembly: GCA_942486065.2. Taxonomy (NCBI): domain Eukaryota; kingdom Metazoa; phylum Arthropoda; class Insecta; order Diptera; family Calliphoridae; genus Calliphora; species Calliphora vomitoria. The sequence goes on from OW818032.2 coordinate 46,083,257, forward strand.
AATGCTTTTCAAATATGTTTGTATATAAATTCCATTGTTAATTTTAAAAAATGTTATTTCAAGTTGATTTACAATGGCACATATTTTTAATCGTATTGAGAAAAACATGCTAACTTTTGGGTAATACTATTCGCAAATGTTCAAATTTGTATGAATTATATAGGATAGCTGAAAAACGGTAACTGTCAAATTAAATAGCATGGAAAATAATTTATTTTTTATCCCGCAATTTTAAAAACAAATATTTGTTAAGCATTTGAAATCCAATTGCTATCTAATTTCTTAAAAAATCCATATGTACCATTGCCGTATTTTGTTTTATTTAGCTGTTTTTGTTAATTATGTAATTTCCACTTTAGAGATTTTTTTTATAATTGTATACCTTGTTTCTTGTGTTTGTTTAAATGCCTTTAAATCAGCTTAATTTGTTGTTAATATGGATCATTTTTAATAGCTTAAGCTTATTTTATATTCGATTTCTGATTTCTGACATGCATTATTTTTTTATTTCTATTAAATAATATGAATTAATAAAATTAGGAACTTTATACAAAATTGAAATAAAAGCAAACTATTACGAAATTTTTTTTATAAATAAATCACTTCCTTAAAATATTTTTCCTAAAATTTGTTGGTTTTTCTACCGGTTGTAAAAGAAATAAATTCTAAATTTTTTATTCAATTAAACTGTATTTTATATACTTAGTCGTGAATTATCTTAAAGCGATCGCAAACAATAATAGATCTTGATTTTTTCTTAATTTTCAGATTTTGATTTTTTTTTTTTTAAATTTGAACTGGTTTTAGAAAAAGTCGAATATTTCGGTAAAATGTGTACATATTTGTTTTATCATTAACCATGATGAACTGAAAACACACATTTTATAAAATTTTAATAAAATGTATTTCAAAAAGAAGATAATTTTAATTTATTTTTTTAAATTTGTAAAATATATTTTTTACGAAGTAAAACTATATTCCGTAATTTTAGTTTTCTTAAACATGACCATTTAACAAATATAAATGTATATTTCGTAACTACACAAAAATTTAAAATCGAGTTTTAGATTGATTATGGTTATTTTTATCAATATTTTAGACCCCTGCGATCAAAAATTAGAACTTTATTAAAGAAATTCAAACGCAAAATATTCCCAAGAATAATTTTTGATTTTATAACGTTTTTTGCTTCTCTTGTAAACAAAAAGTAAAAAGTGTATTTACGTCCGTTTGCACTTAAGGTGACGATTTGTAAGATAAATTCAAATTTACTGGGCTTTTTATTAAAATATAGTAAATTTCAGCGTTTTTAAGCATTCAATTTTAACAAAAATGCATTTATAGAATGTGGTTATACTTCTTAGCATTGGCAAGACCATGGAAACTTTTAAACTGCCGCATGAAGGAAGAAAACAAAAATTCTTTACAAGGCATCAGACTTTATCCGTTCCCAATTTGTTAAAACTTGGTAAACAGATTCTTTAGTTTATACAAAATTGAAGTAGCTCAAAAAATTTAAAATCGCTTTGGTTTGCCTTTTTGCCAAAATTTAATTGTATATAACTTTTTAATTGCTTATCCAACATTTTCCAACATTTTTTACCTTATAGTTTAAATATATTCTCCTACAAATCCTTTTATTTTGCACACAGAAAAATTTGTCCTTGAACAAATGATATCACAAAAAAGATATCTTCCATTTTCTAAAGATTTTCTTAAATTATAAGCCATTGTATGGTTAACACATGCAAAATTTAAAGTGCTACCATGAGCGGATCTCGAGATAATAAACATTTAGTAAAAATGTCCTTAAGTTTCAAAGAATAATCAAACAAGTTCAAATATTTTTTTAGGCACATCTTTGTAATTAGTTGTCCGATATTTATAAACTTATATTAATAGTGGGGACTTAAATTTTGTGAGTATATCACCAAAAGCCCTTTTCTGAGGGAAAAGGTTAATAAATTTAAACAATATCCTTTAAGGACATATCCCTAAATTTTAATCTAAAAATCTAAATATGTTCCTTAAAAATGTTTACTTATATTTTCTATCAAAATGGAAATATCCTTCGGCTTAACTGTCATTTCACTCAAGCGAATTTTTAACTTAAAATTAAACGCAATTCTTTTCTGTTTTTCTCGTTATGGAGACAGTGTTATTTATCTTTAACTTTTAAGTTAGATGTATATGAAATTTTTAAATTTAATATTTTTATGTTTTTTTCTTATTGGGTGATATATTAGATATAATTTAGAAAAAGTGATATAAAATGATAACTAATGAATTATACAAATGAAATTAAAAGATAATAAATTATATGTCTCTGTACTAGATCAAAATATTGTAATATATTTTATATATTGAATAAAAATGATTTTTTGTGTAATACTTTAGAATACAAAACTTTCAAGGATTAATATAAGATGAAGTTTATACAAATTGGCAATTAGTGAATTTAATATGTATATGCATTTAATCTTTTTTTGAGATATCCTTTAAGGAAGTTTTTCTATGTCATATGCTGGTTTGATGAGAAACGGATTTCAAGGTATAAAATTTTAATTAACGATTCATTAGCTTTAATATGGTATCAAATTATATATCATATATCAAATTATAACGTCTGACTAACAGCTCTAAAGTTATTAACATCAAAATCCAACTATACCGAATTTTCTCTTGAAAACATGTATACCAAATATTATTGAATTCAGAACAGTATAGGTTCAAAAATTCATTTATATGATCGAATTTGTTTGTGTTGTAATTTAAGGGAAGGTTTCCTTTCTGAGACCTTTATCATGATACATGGACGAACTAAGATCGATCACACAAAGTCAAAGATGTTTCGCAGACTTGTCAGATATACTTTCTAGATTATCTGTAATGTTGTGAAACAGAAAATCGATTAAGATTTAAATAAGCTATTGCTGAAATTTGTTGAGACCAAAAGGAAAAAATAAGGCTAAAATTGTTGATGGTTTTAGAAAATGTCATTTACAAGGAAAGATTTTGTTTCACAGTAGTCTCAAAAAATTTTTTTCATATTAGTATACTGTCTAAATCATAGCGATTGAGTTAAATTTTGGGCAACAAATATAGTTTATTGGACTTTTAATCTTAACTAGAGGTTCAACTTTGTATGCCGAAGATATTGGTAAACATAGAATAATATATAGAGTAGCGTTACTGAGATACAAAAAACCTAAGTCTTGCAAGAACAAAATACATGGAAATCACTGAATTTTGTTGTTGTGTCAGCCATACAATTTGGAAGAGATAAAATATTTTTAATATATTTTACTATAATATTTATAGTTATGGAAAGCTTTTTAACGCTGGTACCATTAATGGGGAATACAAAATGAACCACTACGTCTGGTACAAAAGGATATTTACATGTGGTAAACATGTGTTTAACATCAGGAGTGGCGGAAACTAGAGTTTAGCAAAAAACAATTCTTAAATAAAATTAGCGAAAATAACTTACCTTTTCCGAACTTTGTACATAGTTTCGTTAAGCTATTTTGAACACAAACGTTTTATTAAATTATACTTTTTATTAATCACTTAAAAACAACAAATTAATTTCAGCATTTTATTTGTAAAACCTAGCTGTTGATTATTTTTGGAAAACACTGAAAGCATTGCCAACACAAAAACACTTGAATGTTTTAAATAACGCAACCAACTAAATTGATTTTTTTAACGTAACCAACTAATAAATAAAGAAAATTATGGAACTAAAAAGGAAACAAAATAATACATATTTTAATAAGATTTCTTTATTTTGCAACTTAAAGCGAAAAATGTTTTATAAAACTAAACAACAAATATTTCATTAATAATAAAATAAATGTAAAACAAATGATTACATAAAAATATACACATATATTTATGAATAATATAATAGAGTAAAATAAATAAAATTAACAGTATTTTCAAATGATGTCATCGAAAAAAAAAATATATATATGAATATATATAAAATAATTAATGATAAACAAAAAACGTTTTAGAAAAATAAACATAAATAAATATTATTATATAATATTTAATTTAAATAATAAAAATAATAAATGTATGTATGTGATTTTTGTACATGATTTTTTATTTTTTTAATTTATAATTTATTTTAAAAGTGTATGTTTTTTTGCTAGTATTTTTAAGTTTTTTTTCTCATTTAGTTTGTTTTTGTATTCATTGTGTATAAAAACATTCATGTATAAAAAGTTTTGATTTTTTAAATCTTGTTCAAAAATTTGTTTGTTTTAAAAAACAATTTGGTCTTGTTTCCAAAAAAAGTAACTAAAATTGGATTTCTTTGTGTTTAAAACTATAATAAAATAGAGAAATAAAACAAAATAATTAAAATAGTAATAATAGTATAATAGAAATAAATGGTTTGCTTCTTTTAAAATAATAGTTTGTTTTGCTTAAGTATTAAATTATAATAATAATTGTGTTGAAATAATTATTTTACAATTCATTTCTTAAATGTTGTTGTAATTTAATTTTGTAATTTGTTAATCTTAAATTTAATGCCTAAAGATTTTGGTTAAATTTTATATGTATATAGTTTTGTTGTTAGTGTTTTATTATTATTTTTCATTTTTCTAATACTAAATGTTACCTTGTTTATTTATTTATTTGTTTGTTTGTTAATTATGTTGTGTTTAGTCTAAAGTTGTTTACGATGTTTGTAATATATGATGTTTAACAATAAATGTATTATAAAACAATTAAAAATTATTGTTGTGATTTCTGATTTAAACTATATAAAAAAAATCCTTGTATAATTGAGAAATAGAATATCATATAACTTAATATATTTTTCTTTTTTAAAAAGGCCTTAACAATTTCAATGCTTTCAATACAGTTTATGATGAGGTTATGTTTTTTACGTTTATGTTTTTATTATTGTTATTATTATTATTATTTCCTCTATAGCTTTCAATACTTTTGTGTTTGTTTCTAATTTCTAATAAAAAGTAGTTGTTGTTATCTTTTTCAAATGATTTGTGATAAGTGTGTTTTCGTTATTCTGTTTATGACGTTACTACATAATAATCTTGTTTATTTGGCATCTTAAGAAGACGTTTTGTTCGAAACTCATACGCTCGCCGACAAAACATTACCAATTCCGGATTGGTATTATCGGGCACAATGCGTATACTATAATAATTGGGTCGTTTCGGTACAATGTTGACGTCTTCGATATCTTCTTCAGCAGCACGTAGTCGTCGCCGATATCTGCAATTATATAACATTTAAACATACATAATTAAATCACTATCAAACAAAATGTATTCTTAAAATATTATCAATAGCAAGAGGTAGTTAAAAACGACTTTATAAACTTTTGTTAAAAATTAAATATAAATTAATCACCTGCAGTATTCACTAAACGTTAAAACATAACATTTATCTTCAATGCAGGCCACAGAATTATGATCCCGATGACGCGATGCGTAGACTTCGTCAGGACTATCACTGGTTTGTCGACCTTGTTCGGTGTGTTCGGGACGATAATACCATAACAATGACATCATCATTTCACCTGAAAGAAGCGAATTTATTTATTTTAATAAAAAGTACAATAACAACAAGCAACAAAAGTAAATTCCTGATTAACACTTACACCCATTTACAAAAAGTCTGGTTATGTGTTAACTAATAGTTATACTGTCGGTTAAAATTATGTTTGTATAAAAACTGTCATTACTATTAGTTAACACATAACCATAACGTATTAATAGGGATAAACAAATAAAGTTATTTAAGTAAATCTATAAATACTTAATTAAATATATAAATAGCCAGTGAATAATCTAAAATAAGAATATTAAATAAAATATAAAAGAATAATATGAAAAACATCCATATAAATTGCCTCAAAATGTTTGTGTAGTTTTGAGTTTCAAGTTCTAACATTGAAAATTCAGAAAAAGTTTCTAGCAAGAGACAAGTACTTAGTCATTTACAGAAAACGCATCAATAGTTTCAAGTGAAATGCAATCAGAGCAAAAAAAAATACGATTTCTTGAATAGTGACAGTAGGAAAACTCAGATATTAGTTTTAATAACCCTCTAGAAAAGAAAAATCAAACAATACTGAAAATTAATATTGCCGGAATAAAAAAGAAGAAATAGTTTCAAACTCAAATTAAAAAGAAAGAAATACCATCCCAATCAATCTTATTGTAATTCCAGCACTCAAAAAATTACGAAAAATATCCGAATTAATGACAGCGAACAGCATAGATAAAAAGCATGAAGCGATATAAGTGGACATTATGAACATGAACATGAACCTATGGCTTACCCACCATAAATCCAATAAAGAAGAATCATAAATGATTTCAAACTTATTAATACATATTTCAAATAAAAAAAAAATATGTAAAAAATTTACCATCTTCTGGATTTTCCCATAGATGAGCAACTTTTGCCACATAGGGTAACTCATTGTCATCGTTAGCTTTTAGAAGCACACAATCACGTGAGCGTATAATATCGCCCTCAAGATGACGCATAGCAGGATAACAAGTACGTATAACCAATGGATCGTCACTCTGAAAAAAAAATCATTATAATTAAAACAAATTAGGACGTGCTGAAATTCATAAGTAGAATTAGACTATTTTCAATATTGATTTCAACTTAAATTGTGTATAAAATTTATTCAACAATATTGCTTTATAAAATAATTTCTTTCTACTTAATCAGTTTTAATGATTTTCAATACCGTTTATATCCCATAAAGTACATAATTTAAAAACTCACATTTAAAAATACGGCACCCTGGAATGGTTCTCCTTCCCATGTCCAACCATTGTTCCATTTTGGCACCACATCACCGCGCGGCACCGCTGGCAGTGTGTCATCAAGTTCAAAGGATACGGTGGAATGTTTTAGCTTTTGGCGTTTACGACTACCAAACTTGGAACGTGAACGATTTCTTTTGCCCGCATGCTGGTGATGATGTGAGTGACATACTACCCGAGGCATAGGCGGAAGAGTTGGCTGTAGAAATACAGGTGTTGCCTGGGGCATATCATTGGAATGTTGCTGCATCTGTTGTTGTGGTGCCGATGATACCGTCTGTCCCACTTGGTTTAGTGGTGTTGGACTTGTGGATGTTATTTGAGCGATATTTAATGGAACACTATTTTCCACTGTACCAGCCAGTGTTGTTGTCGCATGTTCTTCGTCTGCCAATGCATGTTTATCCACGTTATGAGATTCATTAAATAATGGTGATGGCGTTGTTGCTGGTGTATCAATTAGAAGTTTCTCATATTCATTATTATTTGTTTCAACTAGGCAGGAGCTTGATTCACTACTCTCAGATTCTGGTATATCCACATCAATGGAATCTTTGATGTTTGTATTAGGTATATTTATTTCTTCGCTCTTGGAATTCTTTGATTTTTTCGAGGATTTTGATTTTTTGCTATTACAAGTGGATGATGAAGACTTTTTAGATTTTCTTTCTTTTTTAGATTTTGATTCCTTTGATCTTGATTTCTTGGTAGTGGTTGATTTTTTGCTTACTTTTGTTTGAATTTCTTGTGTAACATCCTGCCCGGAGGGTTCTCTTCCAATTTCATGACTTATATCATTTGCAACTATTTTTGAGGTAGTTTGTAAGGGAACTGTAGCTTTTAGGGTAGCTAAATCTAAAACTGGCCTTGTTAGTAATTCCAAGCCAATGACTTCGTGTGTGTTGTTTAAACCAGTCGACTTTATAGGCTTTTTGGTCTCAGATTTTGATCTTTTTTCGGAGGTGGTTTTAATTTTATGTTGAGTTTTTATTACTAGAGGCTTTCTTGTTTCCTGTTCCTCAATTTTTGTTTTAGGGAAATCCTTGTGACAGGTTGATGATGTCAGACTAATGGCAGAGCGACATTCTGGTTCAGAAAAATAACCTCTAGCCCCAGCATCTATGGTTTCTACGAGATGTAGTGGTAAAGTTGGCTTTTTAGCCGGTTTGCCACGCTTGGGTGAGGGTTTTGGTGTGTTTACAGGTGAATTGTCCACCGATTTAATAAGTTTACCCTGCAGCATTGAACAGTTTGAGGTGTCCAATACTGTGTTAAGGGCCTCTGTTTGGAATTTATTTTTAGTTTCCGGCTCTTCTTCGTCCTCTATCAAGTTGACTATACTGGGCTTTTCTTCGTCTTTAGTGCTCTTAATTTGATGTTTGCTTTCCGTTGTCTGTTTTTCGCCTTTTACTTCCCGTTCCCGTTGCCGTTTAGCTTCTTTACGTTTCTGTTTTATTTCAGCTCTTCTTAGCTCTCTAGCCTCTCTCTTAGTATTTTCTATGGCAGCCAATTTCTTTTTGCGTATCCTCAGTCTTTGTTTTTGTTGGTCCGTGAGTATTAGTTCTCGGCGACGTATGCCATTATTGTGACCATTATTTTTACTGGATTTCGAAGAATGCAGTTTACCAAACCGGGATTTCTTATCAAATTTGCGGCTCAAACAAAGATATGTTTTGGGCTCTGTTTGTTTGATTAGACTTTTATAGCTATTGGGTGGCGATTTTTTGCATTGGTTTTTATTAAACTCCAATATTTTAATACGTTTTCCTGAGGTGGAACCCACAACGGGACTATGACATAAATCAAGTACTTCATCGTCAGAGGCATTAGAAAGATCAATGTCACAATTAACGGTAGTCAAAGCGGGGTGAGTAGAAAGAAGCGGCTGCTGCCAGGATGGCAATAAACGCATACGTCCCATTGGCTTATTTAATGCTGAAACTGTATGGTTTGAGTTGGGTTTGTACTCATCCACCTCCTGCTCGTTTTCCTTATATTCTGCCATTTTAATTATTTCACAGTCATTCTCAATCTTCACTTTGCTCTCACTCAGTACCTCGCTTAGAGTTACGGGTTCGGCCTTAATAATTTTAAGCTCGCTTTTGTCTTGTATGATATGTTTCTGAGGTGAAGATGCAACATGTTGTGAAACATTTGAATGTTGCTGTAGCACTGTATCCAGTAAGTCGTCCTCTAGCTTAATTTTTTCTGCTTTAATTTCAGCTTTCAGAAGGAGCGGAGTGGTAATTTCTTCTATTTCTTGTTTTGTCGTTAAATTGTTAGTGGAGTTGATTGGAGTGCCGCTTGATGGTATTGTAACGTTGAGCAACATGTTGCTGCCATTATTTACATGTTTATTATGTTGCGGTGAATTGTGTGCTAATGGCGCTACTCTTTGTGGTGAGTTCAAAATGTTACAGTGCATTGGTGAGTTTGGTTGAGAATTGGAACGCGCTGTTACAATGGCCGCTGGCTGTGTAGGAAGTGTATTGGGTAAAGGGGTCATATTGTTCACCGAATTGGGCTGCGAAGCTGCTCCCGCATACACCATATTCCAAGCCATGGATTTGCCAATTCTAGCTCTTCTACCAACCGTTTGCTGGGTAGATTGTGTGTTGGCATTTGTAGGTGCTTGAGTGGGGTTATTCTGCAGTGGTGGAGTAGTGGTAGTCAAATCGTATGCTTCAATAGGGTTAGCAATGGCCAACAAGTGAGCATTGTTTGCCCGCTGTGGCTGTAGCTGAGGATTATTAGCTTGTAGTTTGTCAATAGCCTCTTCTATGTCTTCCTCTAAGGGTATTGCGGTCACTGTATCCTTATCCAAAGAATCCCGCAATTTATCCTCATTTGTGCTATAGTTTTCGGGAGGTGTTAGTGGTGTGAGAACATTCTCCTCGTACTGGCTTTTATTGTCCGTATCATCGGTGGTCATTTCCGTTTTGACTGCTATCGATAATAACGGCAAAGTCTTTGGTGCCTCTTTCCGTGTGTCATTGTTTGTCAACGGCGTGTTGTTGTTGACGGTGTTGTTGGGTGTTAAATTTTTAACTGGGCCTCTACTGGTAGTCAATGCATAGCTGTTGTTGTTGTTGTTATTGTTGCTATTAATGCTGCTGCTGTTGTTATTATTGTTCTTGGCATTCATCATCAAATTGTTGCTGTTGGTACTCGAACTGTTGTTGCTGCTGTTGTTCGTTGGTTTGTTGGTGTTGCTGCTGTGTGACATAGTTACATTCAAACTGCTGTTGTTGCAGTGATTGATCATTGTTGTTACGTTGCTGCTGTTGCTGTTGTTGGTTGAAGTACTGTTGTTGACGCTGTTGCTGTTGTTGCTGCTGCTGCTGTTGCTACCAATATGAGGCCCAGTATGGACGTTTTTTGGACACGATTGTTGCATTGGACACGGACACTGTGGCGGATAATCTGTAAAATGAAATTAACCAGAAATATTTAGTTTACAACTTTAAAATTAACAACTTGGTTAAATTACTGTACAACATTTTTATTGAAATTATTTAACTTTATTTATTAATTTTCACTTCGAAGTAGACAATCTTATATTAAAATATTAAAATACATTACTAAATACTAAAATATACATATCATCAAAGCAACATTTTAAGCGGCAAAGTGCAATGTTTTGTAAAATTTACCCTGTACAAAGTTTATTTAACAAATAATTTAAGAAACTTTTTGATTTCGAACAGGGATGGAAAATGAAATTATTGTTAGGTATAAATATAATATTCAAAAAGTACTTGTTTCAAACATAAAGTACATAAATTTAAAATTTTATATATTTTCATATTAGCGTAGTCTTGTGATGAAATCGTTTATATAGAAAATAGTGTTATACTGATGATTTTCTATAGCAAATAGTGTTATACTGATGATTTTCTATAGAAAATACTGTTTTACAGAATATTGCCTATAGAAAATAGGGTGTTACAGAAAATGTATGCCGAAAATATTGTTTTACTGGAGACGGTTATTCTGAATATTTCTATAGAAAATACTGATATACTTAAGATTTTCTATACACAATACTGTTATACCAAGATTTTCTATGGAAAGCGGTGTTATGCTTAAGCAATTCTTTATCAAATACAGTTAAACACAAGATTTTCTTTATAACGTATGAGGAATGAAATTGCAACTGAAATTTGACACTGACCAAAGAAAAAGTAAATGAGCTATTAGTGTTTTAGGACTTATTTTGAATTACGTTATGTTTTGCCTTAATACTTTTAAAACCCATTTGAAAATCTGGCTTTTAGTTATTTAAAAATGTTAGCAAAATAAGAACTACCTTGAAAAAATATTTGCAAGTTTTTCCATATTTTATCTATTTTACATTAAGTGGCAGTGAAAGGCAGAAAAGTAGACTTTTTTTGGAAGTTAATAAACCTATTACATATTTATAATATGTGCAAAGTAGAACATAATATTTTTTGTAAAAAAATATATATAAATCTTAATCAATCAGATGTAAATTGAAAATTTTGACCTTTTTCAATTCTATTTAATATATTATGAAATGTGTACAAAAAATTAATAATTTCAATAAAAGAAACATCAAAGATTATTTTTTTAAAAAGAAAATTCTTCTCAACTGTTCCATCATCCAACTATCACGCAAAGATTATTATGGTGTTTTCCAACACCCTTCAAATTTCAGACTTTCTAAAATGAAAAAATGTCCCAATGTTTTTAAATTAAAACTAGTTTGAGAGTTTTTTGGACCTTTTTAAATAGAAGAGTTTTTGTAGATTATTTAAAATAATAAGCGAGAAAAATAAGACCATGAAACTCAAATAAGAGCTCAGAAAAGTGCAAACTTGGGCTTTTCCTACACCTGTATATAAATTTCTTCATAACTGCCACAAAAGTAAATGAATATGATACATTTTTTGCTTACGTTAAATTAATACAATGGGTTATTTTATAAAGGTTTTACATATTATTTGGTTGAATGTTGGAAACAAATATAGCGTTTTCCGTTTTGTTGCAATTTTATTCCGCATACGTTAATAGTTTCTATAGAAAATACTTATCAGAAAATTGTTCTGAGTCTAAAATAATTTGTAAATTTGTTATTAAGTTAATAAAGTACTGAATATAGTTGAATCCATCCTTGATTTCAAAAATATGTTACCCCCTGTCTATACCTGATAAATTTGTATCATGATAAACGTCAAAATGGTTGTGAAGATAAAAAATTATGATGTATAGCCTCCATTTATTAGTATTATTGCTACGTTATGACAGAATTGTTAGTGCTTTTGCTCAGACAACTTTGTCTTAACAACAAATGTCATAAATTGTTATGATAAATATTTGTCAAGTATATTCACGGGGTTACTGCTGTAATATTGTAAAGTAAGCTGTTAAAAATTACTAAATTTCTTTCTTTTTGTAGAAACATGGTTCTTTTCAATCGTAAAATGAGTGTTATTTGAAAGACAAATTGTGCGGCATTGTCATTATTGCTTAAGGACGGTCTGGTCCATTATTGCATCCATGCATTCGATTTTGTTGTAGGACCTGTAAGAGCCGAAACTAGTTGAGAATCATTTAAAACCCATGTTGGGTTAATAATGAAGTCGTAACTCTTGGAAGAATATTGATAATCATTTGAAACACAGATTGATCACTGGTGAATTACACATAAAAACTCTTAGGAACAATCAACACAATTTACCCTTGTACCTATATGAAGATATAGGTCGACGGGAAGTAATTGATTGGGTGAGTGCAGAATTTCATCTTCCTTATTGAAGATATAGCTCGATTTGGTACTACTTGCGAATAGCCTGGCTATATGGCATTAATGCTGGGCAATGATATTTTAAAAAGCAATATATACATTTATAGACTTCCTAAACACAAAACTACTATCTTAGTAAGAACCATACTTTTCCTTACCCATATACGGAGCCTGAATACTGCGTGTATAACACTGACCAGCTGCACCACCTCCGGGACTATAACTTGGATAATAACCGGGCGGACCGGGATAATGTTCCAAATGTTGACTATGTGCTGCCGGACCAGCCGGTACTAACTGTGAACCACCCTGTGGAGGAGGTCCGCCCGACTGTGATGGTGGCGGACCACCCGGAGGTGGAGCAGCACCAGCTGCCGTTGGCGGTGGTGGTGCTTGTTCATATAAATCCGCAGGTGGTGGAGGATGTCCCGGTTGATAGTAGGGATATCTTCTGTAGGCCGAGTGGTGTGGTGGTGGCGGTGCACTTTGATAAACTTTGGTTGGAAAATATGGTTGATAGGCAGGTGGTGAATAGCACATGGGTTCACCGGGATATGGTGAGTAATAATTAGCCGGATATGCTGTAGAATAGTGCATTTGGGCATGCATCGAACGAGGATATGGTGAACCTTGATGAGCAGCAGCAGCCGCCGCGGCCGCTGCTGCTGCGGCTGCTGCAGCAGCTTGTTGATGTAACTGATGATGTTGCTGCTGTTGTTGTTGTTGCTGCTGCTGCTGTTGTTGTTGTTGTTGCTGCTGACTGTGATGTGCTGCTGTGGCCGGCGATGTACCACCACTTGTACTGTGTGGTGGATACCGAAAAGGTGTCAAATCACCGCCTGTAATGAGGACATCCGTGTCGGGTGGTTCCGTAGATGCGGGATTTGTTTGTCCAGGCGTTGGTAAATGTTCACTACCATCGGCTGTGGGTGTTGTTGGTGTTTGCGACTTGATTTTAGTTGTAGTTGCTGGCAACAATGGCACATTTGGTGGTATTGGTGGACCAGCCGTTACTGGTGGTATAACATGAGGTGAGATCAATGGTCCAGCTGGTTGGTAATAACCTAGAATGAAGAATATATTATTATTATTATTATTATTATTATTAAATACAAAAAAATATTCATTTAAATGGAAACATTCAAAATATAGAACATATTGTTGTTTTTAATTAGTATTTAGTTGCAAAGCTTGAACAGACGGGAACAGTACTATTATTTCTGTAAACTATTGACAAAACAGCTCAAGTCAAGATAATAACTATTTTTTCAATAATAAGCGAATAGCTTATTCCAAATTTCACGGCTATTCTGACTAACTTTACGTTTATAAAAATGTACCTATTTACACATCTAGCTTACTATTTCATTGAAATTTAGCATTTATTGCTAATTTCGAAAATTCGGACTTAATTTTGAAAATCCTATAATATTTTATCAAAAAAAATATTTTAGTTTTCTTTGTAATTTTTATACAAAGTTCGCAATTGCAATTTGCAAATCTGGAAAAAATGAAAATTTGTTCAATTCTAGTATATGCAGATTTCGAATTTGATATTTTTTACACCAAAATAATGTAACGATATATTATACAATTTTAAAGTTCGAAATTGGAAATAATGAAAGATTTTTTTTTTTTTTTCAATTTTATAAGATGCATATTTTGAACTTGAAATTCCAATTTGTACACCAAATTATCTCCAACGCATTGGGTCTTAACTGTTAAAAATAATTAAAATTCGTTCATATCCTGCTGCAGTCATCGATTATTAAAATTTATTTTAGTTTTTTTAATACTCTTGTAAGTTAAACAGGAAATGTCGATATAACAAGATTGTTATCTCAAAATTCATATATATTTTTTTTCGGGGAATCATTAAAATCAGGAAATTTTTTATTATTTAGATTTATCACTAAATTAACAATATAACATCAACATAAAAAAAAAAAAAAACTTAAATGCTGTCAACTTGTAATAAAGCAACTACCAAACTTTTATAGCAACAGCAACAAAAATCACCTCAGCTCAGACTCTTTTAGTTACTGCAAACATATTCCCGTACATAAGTACGTTAAAATGTTTTGTAGTTTGTAAAAGTAACAAATAAAGTTTTACATAACTGCACACACATTTATTCAGACATACAACATATCGTACATGTACATATAGCGGAGAAAAAGTTTTCAAAAGTTTTTCCTCAACTACTACTGCTGCTCATAACGGTGCAATTTTGAGGGAAGTATGCCATAGACGTAATGCTCAGAATATTTATGTAACGATTTTAGTTATTTCATGAAAAAAATCAATTATTTATCATCGATTTTTTTACGCTTTCCACGGACCATTGAAAAATATACTATTTTTTTCCACTTAAAACGGTCTTACGTTTTAAGAGCATAATTGAAAATGCTCCAATTCACAAAGGTTCGAAAGGATGAAAGCTTTTTTTACTTTCTAAACACAAATTTTCCCATCCTTTACCGTATGTTCGTACTTGGTACATTTTTGTCATGACGATCATCAAAATAGTTGTCAAGCTGGAAAATTATCAGGTATAGTCTCCATTTATTAGTGTTGTAGGATTGTTATTACAAAATTATTAGTGCTTCAGCTCAGACAACTTTTTCTTAACAACAAATGTCATTAATTTTTATGATAAATATTTTTCATGCTAGACATGTGTGTTTTATTTTAAAATCTTTAAGATCTTCCATACATTGGACGTTAAACTTTTTGTTTTCGACAATTTCTACTTTGGTATGCATCCCATTTCTAAAACAAACTAAGAAATAGTACGATACAAACATATGCCTCAATGCAAAACTAGTTACTTGCGAATTTTATTATTTTTTTTTTTTACTTTTCTTAACTGTTTGTTGCTAGCATTTTAGGAGCAACTAACAAGCAAACAATTGTATGCAATGAATATTAAATATGCAACAAATCACACAGTGGGTTAGAATCAAAGGTTTGAAAGTATTAATTATTAAATAAATTTTCCAAATCAAATGTTATCTAACCATACCCTTAAAGAATTGAATACGAATTAATTCATAGGCTTAATTCCTTAGTATTTAAAACGTATAGAATTCATTCCTTTGAGAATCTATTACAAAATGGCTTAATAAAAGTTGTTAAATGATTAAATTATTCTTCAATTCTAATCTATTACAAATAGACTTTAGAAAATTTGTTTCAATTCTTTTTATAAATGATTAAAAACAAAAAAAGAAAATGTATGAAGAAAAAATATTTTCATTCAATTTGGATTAGATTTGTATTAATAAAAATCGTTCCCTTCAAAGGTTAAATGAATTTGGTTACACAGGTTTTAGAGTCGCCAAAACTAAAACTGATTTTATGTATATTCGATATCCTGATTCTAAATGTATTCTTATTTTTTCAGTGCTACGTGTAATTTTCGAGAAATTGCCGGGGTAAAAACCGAAAATAAACGATTTTACAATGTTTTATTAAATTATTTTACAGGTTTTTATAACACTCCCGTGTGATACTCCAACAGTAATCTGCCAAGATTTTCAGGAAACTTGTGCAGATAGTGTACTTTAATGCTCATATTACAATACATCCATGATTTTTAAAGCTAATTGAAAGGTCTATTACTAATTACTCGTAATTTTCAGCCTTCTGATTTCTTCGGAATTTGTTCACAACGGCAACAAAAGATTTCCAAGCCGTTGCTTCTAAATCATTATTTCAGTATATAAAATCTTTTTCTTATTTGTGGCCCATCAAAAATACCAGGTTTTAGTTTTTCTGTACTCAAACCTGGAAATTTTCTTGAAAGGCAAAACATGGACCAGTTTTACCCAGAGCCTTCACATACGAATATTGTTTCTAAGCTTTTTGACTGTGTATTCAGCACAAATGCAACAAAACACATTTCGGATATTGCGACAAATGAGGATATAATGTTAAAATTAATTTATTTATAGAAATGTACATACAGTAAGGCCTCAATTATTCATGATTCGATTAACCGGCAACATCAATTATCCGGGAAAGAAAAAGAAAATGTTTTTCGATCAATTTAAATTTGTTTGCATCGATTAACCGTAATTACCTCTATTATCCGGGATTATAATTTGTTTTCGATTATTTTTGAACAATCTAACACAATGTGAATAAAACGAAAAAGGGGAATTCCCTGGATCGATTTGTAAAGCCAACATTTTTTGATACTGTGCCATCGATTTTTCGATAGCTTTTTGCGTAAGGATTGTTAGACATTATAAAAAACAAAGTGATTCTTTGCTTTGGGAACCGAAAAACTTTAAAAACTGCTGAAGAACCAAAAGTAGATTTTGCAGTTTATTAATAATTCCGGAAGGAACGATTTAAAGGAACTCCAATTTCTGGATTAACAGTGAAGGAAAGCCTAAAATATTCCACTCAAAATTTAAGAAAACACGATATTCACAAACTTAATGCTGCAGGAGAAAAATATAGCTGCCACAATTTTTGTGGAAAAATTAAATGAATTCAAATCAATGAAAAAACTCACCAATGAGATAATGGAGAATGGAAAGTGTTTACTTGAGAGAAGTTTGGCTTGCCATAATGAAAATTTCATAGAATGACACAAGGTCTTAAAGGAGAGACTAACCTCATTAGTTTGCGTTAATGCTGCTGGTACACACAAGTGCAAAGCATTAGTTATTGGAAAGAGCTTTAAAAAACGTCCATGAGAATGGTACCAGAAGTAGGAGAAAATTTTAAGAAAATCAGTCTAAAAGATTATAGTAAAATCATTCTGTCATTGGACAACATCCAGACGTGCAGGATTTCAATGCTGAAAACGTTATTGTGAAATTTTTTCCACCAAATTGGACGACTTTGATCCAACCGATGGATCACTGTGCAATATGGAGCTTTAAATGTCATTATCGAAAAACTGTCATCATTAAAAAACTACTAAAACTTGGTACTCAATTAACCAGTAAAATTGATTATCCAGAATGCTCCCGGTCCCGACCATTACGGATAATCGAGGTCTCACTGTATAAGATTACGAAATGGGCCCACGAATTTACTTATGACAGCCAATATTAAAAATGAAGGTATATCCAAAGCTATACGAGTAGAAGAATTTAAACCAATTTTGTTGTTACCAATGCACATTAACGGTATCTTGGCACCGAAATTTATTTGCTGTGATATAAATTACTTCCATTTTGAATTAAAACAACAAAGAATGCATTCTATTCCAGTAAAACGCTTTGAATAAAGCCTTTGTTTTGTTGGAAATGGATTATGAAATACATTGCTGACATTTTTTAATTTTTAATTTAGATTTTAGTGAATTGAATTATGTAATTAAATCGAAGCTCTGGAAATCTAAATACATACATATTTTTAAATAAATTGCATGACAGATGGACAATTCATTACTTGAAATTATTTATAAGAAAGAATTGTCAGATTCGCTTCCGCAATATTTTGTTTCTGTCCCACAGTGCTTCAGGCACACTGAAACTCTTTACAAGATCTTATTCAACGGGAGTAAAACAGACAGACAGACATGCTTGCTTGCTAACTTGTATCGAATCGAATAAAGTTGAGCTGTGCTTTTTTTTTAACTTAAACATGTTACATGGTGTTTTGTTTTTAGTTGGCATCATTGATCTTTTTGGAAGCATTAATGATTAGGCATCTCTGCAACAAACAGATTTAACTACACACTCACTCACTCTCTCACTTACAGTAACAATAACAAAAACTCCAACTCCATCATCATAATAATCATTGTATTGGACATCAGCAACCAACATTAGCAGTAGTTAAAAGTAGCCAACCATAATAAATGTTGCTTGTTGCCATTGCTTGATTTGCTGTTATTGCTGTTGTTTTCATCATACACCGTATTTTTTATTATTTTTTTTTTTTATTAATATTATAAACGTTTTTAGTTGTTGGAGTTTTATTTTTACAAGGAAAAAAATCCAAAACTCCTGGCTAGCTGGCGGCCTTAACAATCAGCGTTTTAGTAAAACATTACCCCCTACTTGAATGGACTGACTTGACTCTACTGTGTTTGTCGTAGACTGAGAAGACCAGCCAGCCAGCCAGCCAGATAGTCAGCAGTGGCATGTAAAAACTATATTTTAATCTTGGTTATTTGATCTTACTTATTTATACTAGTGTATTTAATGTTGCATGTAGTTGTTTTGTTGCATATTAACTTATTATCAACTCTTGTAATTGCATAGAGGCTTAAAAGTTTAAGACCTTTTGAAAATTATAAACAATTTTTTTTTGACTTTGTTTTGTTTGAAAATTTGTCTACATCTTTTGTTTTAGTGTTGTTTTTTTTTTTTTTATTTGTGAGAGTTTGTCGAATTGAATAATTACAAGAAAATATCGTAAAAACTTTCACTTTTTTAAGGAAAGAATAGGAAAATTTTGCTAATGAAATATTGTGACAAAGAGTCCTTTCACATTTAGGCATAAAGTTTTCTTTTAAAACTTTGAATTGGAATTGGTTTTCAATTTATAATGGCTAAAAATCGTGCTTCGCTAGCGATTCAAAAAGGTTATAAGGTAACGGTAACGATGATTTGGATTACTTTGGAAACTAGGTATAAGGCGGGTGAGGCAAAACTTCCCTACCACTACTTTCGAAATAGTTTTTAACATGTATTGCAACATGTGGCCGAGCGTTGGCGGTGTGGAATATTACGGTTTTATGTCTGGCCGCATATTCTTTGCGTTTTTCGGCCAATGCTTTTTTCAAACGAATCAGTTACGTTCGCTACATGGTCCATATGATGGTCTGGCCAAACTTCAGCCGCTCATAATATATAGGATCCTTTTGGTTCGTTTTTTGTCTGGCCTGGGCGATTTTTGTCTTCCGTGTCAAAATCACCACTTCTGAACCGCACAAACCAGCTCTCGCACGTTGAAACCGATGAAACACATTTACCATAAGCTTCGGTGAGCAATCGATGTGTTTCAGCCTCACTTTTTTCAAATTAAAGAAGTAAAGCAAAACTTGCCGCATATGCGCCTTTGTTGACATAAAATTCCACGTTTTTGAAGAAAAAAAAAACTTTGTTGTTTACACTATAAATAACTATGTGAGAATAAATGACAGATATGTCAGTACCCTTCAAAATGACGTATAAGTTATTAAAGACAAAAACCTAGTTCAAAAGATAAGCCATTTGTTGTGAATCCTATATGCTCTTCAGCAAAGTACTCTTAAGATAATTTTAAAAACTATTTTTGGAAAAAAAAAAATTGGTAAAAAATTTTGGTGAAAAAATGTTTAATGAATTTTTTTTGGAAAAATATATGTAAATTGGCATCGTTTTCAATGTTTTATATAACCGAGCTATCCCACTTTGTGATAGCTTACTTAAAACTTAAACTCCGCTATATCTCTTCTGTAGCCATACAATTTTATTAAAATTTAGAAACTACAGATGTATTTTGAAATTCCCTCCACAATTACTGTAGCAGATTTACTGTAACTGATAACTGAAGCAAGATTTTAATAAAAAAAAAAATCTAAACCAAGAGTTTTGAATATTATTCCCAATAGTGACAATTGTTTGGCCGTTTTTTTGCTTCAGATATTTTTCCAACAAATTGCGAATTTTGTATGATATTTTCAAACATTTACCAAAGCTATCATACATATATAGTATAGTACATAAAGTTGAGGTCGTTTGTGGCCTGCCGCTTTAAAAATACATAATTCATCCCTTATGTGTGATTTTTCTAATCACTACTTTCAAAACAATAATAAATAGCTCTACTAGCCATTAAATCTATTCACAAATGTGTATAATAAATAACATTTTCAATAGAGCTAGATAGATTTTTTATATACAACGAACGAACGAACGAACAAACAAACAAAATATTTTTAATCATCACCTCCCACAGAAACGTTCTAAAACGTGCGTTAAATTTTAAATCACGAAAAACGT
Source organism: Calliphora vomitoria (assembly GCA_942486065.2). Lineage (NCBI taxonomy): Eukaryota > Metazoa > Arthropoda > Insecta > Diptera > Calliphoridae > Calliphora > Calliphora vomitoria. Next base: position 46,103,809 of record OW818032.2, read on the forward strand.
GATTTCAAATAATTAGATACGAATATCGTATCAACCATTGAATAAATGAATCAATATAAACGAATGCGACTAGAGAGACACATTCACATATAAATCCACC